>JASAND010024087.1:0-12561 GCA_030248195.1 Trissonchulus latispiculum
ATATATATATATATATATATATATATATATATATATATATATACGCATTCTTGGACAACTGTCGAAGACCATTTTTCAGGGTTTTCCAGTTTGGCTTATTTGTTCGAGAGCGTACAACGATCAAAACTGACAAAAACCTGACAGACATTTAAATTTTTCTCAAAAATGGGGTTAGCTTCAATAAACAATACCAGCAAAAGCCCTCGGACAGGCGTTTGTTTTGAAACCTGAACCGATCACTTTTCTGTAGCTTTCATACACTTTGAGAAATCAAGCGTTTAAAAATTGTTTGTGCGTTACCGCAAGTCGAACAATTGAACTGAAAAAGCTATACTCAGCCTAGTTGTAAAAAAGCATATTATTCAAAGCTTAATAAAGATAAATGATATCATGTGCGTCCAAGAAATCAATAATTTACAGTCTTTTTCAGCGCGTAACCAGAAAGAGGAATGGGGGATTCCCCCTCCTCGAAATTTTTCCTGTCGTTAGTAAAACTGGGCCTTAAGATTTTTTATTTCAAAGAATGTTCTGTAAAAATTCCACGAGGCATGAATCCAAAAATTTCTTAGCTTCTGTAGGGCTCCGTCCCAGACCTCTCAAAAATTTTGCATTTCACACAAATTTTTCTGGCTACGCTAGCGGTTACAGCTAACTAAATTGCTACCCGAACCAGCACCTTAAGATTTTGAACTGAAGAAGGGCAAACTCGTCTCATAAGAATTTTATCAAATATCTACTTCCTGATAAAGGCCTTTTAAAACTTCTTTACCGCTGAACGATGACATATGTGGCACCTACTTGAAAGCAAGCCACTATAAGACGAGTTTACCTTCCCCCTGTTCTACAGAAGTTGTTGCACAATATTATCCAAATCCTTCTCGCATTCTCGTACTGTAAGCATCGGAAAGGTTGCTGAACATGACAGTTACTGGATCAGTGGGGCTGATATGCTCCAGTGCGCGTGCGATGCTTTTGATGGCCAGTTCAAAGTCTTTCAGGAGGTGAAAGCAGGTCCCATGGGGCAGCCCGTTGTCGAAGATAATATCCTCCGCGATTCCGTGATGGAAAAAATCCCAGGCATACCCGTTTCTGATCACCCGATGTTTTCGATGATTCACCCATGGATAGGGAATCACAGGGAGCCAACTGGGATCGAATTGGACTTCCTGGGAACAGATGGGAACGAGGGACAGTTGTTGATGGAGCCGCTCCACCTCGTCTGAGCTTAGGCTGGTCTGGGATAGGGCAAACCAAGGATTATAGGGCTTGGCAAGGCAGTCGCTGGAAATTCGATCGCAGAGCAATTTCACCGCCTCTGATGAGTTTTCCTTCCCGCTCCTAGTTAGAGAACCGTTTGAAAGCGGCATAACTGCTTGAAGGTGAGCACGTTCTGCAGCCGTTTTGTTTAGCAGAAACTCAGAAAAGTGTTGGCTCATATCCCGGTTGAAATTTCTGATGAAGTTATCAAACTCGGCAGGCAGTTGGGCCAGTATAACTTTAGAGTTATGGAAATTGTGCTCAACTGCGAAAAGGTTTGGCGGCAAAGGAAATTTTGTGAAGACGTGGGCCAAAATAAGTACCACAGTTTCCAGCAATCCCGGAGAATTCAGGTTCTTGTAGCCGCCGAGAAGTTGATGAAAGAGGCCCGCATCCAGCATCGCACAAAACAACAAATTCGCCGGCTCGTGATAGTAGAGATGAGCCGCCAGAAACGCCAACCCCGCAGGATTTCCCTCGAAGCTTAGCATCTGAAGATGACGCAAAACTTGGGTGGAATAGTCGAAGGAAAGCTCAATCTTTCGTCGGATAACTGCCTTTTTATCGTCAGTCGTAAACTTTAGCCAGGGAAACTGCAAAGCCCGCAAGATTTGCTGGTGATGTGCTTCCTGTTCCGAGTCCTGTTTTGACTTAGTTACGGAAAGATCATTGGTTGAACAGTAAATGTAGTATCGGAGCACATCCGTGATCGAGAAGGGAAAATAGGCCTGCAGTCTTGGCAGGTCAGAAAGCATCAGACGGGCTATCTTCTTTTCTGGCAAATAGCCAAAAACGATGGAACCCGTGGAATCGAAACCTCATCGACCGGCTCTTCCGGACATCTGGCGAAACGAGACAGGCGTCAAATATCGAGAATCGTCGGCAAAACACACCGACTTGCAGGGCATGTGAATTCCCATGGCCAGAGTTTGTGTGGCAAAAACGATGCCCAAATAGCCAGCTCTGAATAGCATTTCCATGGACTGTTTTTCCGTTGCATTCAAAGCGGCATGGTGAAAGCCGACGCCTCTAAGAATGCAATTCTTCAGGAATTTGAACCGATTCGTCTCATAGGTGGAAATCTTTCGATGAAGCTTCTGTAGTACCGTAACCAGAAGGGACGAGTCTAAGCCAGGCTTTCTCAGCGTGAACTGATCAGCCTTTGGGGGAAGATCTGGCAGCAGTCTTCCGTCGTCAGTGGAGTTATCTTCTTCTCGATCAAGAATTTCTTGAACCTTCGTGGACTTAGTCTTATCCTTTTTCCTAACTCTATCGGTTCTGCGACGTCTTTGAAGTGCACTGGTTAGAGCGGCAGAATACTTTTCCAAAGCCTGGGAAAGCTTCGGATCTTTCTGGTATGCCTTCTGCTCTAATTTCTCCAAGTAGTCCACGACATCTTTTGCCAAGGTTTGGCATAATTCTCGATTGTCTTGGAATACCAGACAGGGAAGTTTGTTTTCCTTCTGAAGTATTTTCACAAAGGGAACAATTGATTCTTGGAATCTTTTGATGCTCGGTCTTGTCTTGATGCTGGTATCGTTTGCATAGTCAGGAAGACTGGCAAACGATTTCATCGTCGAAGAATCATCGATCGCTTTCTGAACACTCACACGTAGGGTTTTCTCATAGGCTCGCAGATCGGCACGTTTCAGCCAAACCTGATCCTGAAAGAATTCGTCCGGACTCTTCAGCCCTTCGTCATTTGTTCTGATGATCTGTTGAAGGGCGTAGACCTCGGAAGCCGTCAGAGTCAGATCACAGCGAGTCAGGTCGAGGAACTGAAGCAGACTGGAGTAGTTGAGCAAGGCAAACGGATGCAGTCTTTCAACGGATGGATCCTTTTTTCCAGGATTAGGAACACAGATGAAGGACTCCAGTTCAGCCATTCTCTCCTGATGCTGAACCAACTCAACCACATAAGATTTCTCATGGGGTCGACGTCTGCCTAGAACCTCGTCGCACTCTTTCTTAGAGTCTTCTACAGCCTGCAGCCATTTGATTAGAATATCGGTCTGACCCACTGTAGCTGACAGAGCCAAAAAGGGACAAGGAATCAGCAGGATAATCTTCTCCAAAGATCGACCGCCAGTATCGGTACTCAGACAGTGAAATTCGTCCAGGATGACATATCTTAGACGTTTTCGCCACTCCACCAGTTGAGGACTAAGCAGAAGGATTTCCAGACAGGCAGGGACCGTGACCAGTACTCTTGACGTCATCACACAATGGTGATAATCTCTGGTGAAAACGCCATGAACCGACAACCCGGGGGACAGACTAACATCTGAGAATTTGGCATAGACAATCGCCGCAACCTGATTCACGAGAGCCTTCGTCGGAGCCACAAAAACGACGACCCCGTCAGAGCTTTCCGACAAGACACTTTCCATGCAGTAGAAACTGCAGAAGGTTTTCCCAGACGCCGTAGGAGCGCAAACCAGGGCCGATTTTCGCAGATCGACCGCATCCAAAAGGCGCCGTTGCCAGTCGTCGGGGGTGAATTCCACCCGAGAATCTGGGAGTGGATCGTTTTCTACCTCGATCAATTCACCACCATAAGCGAGTTGGTAGCTCACCAGTGAGACTGCTTGATCGTCTTTTGTATCACCCATTGAAATCGGGCCTCCACTAATCCCGAGCTGAGTGAATTTCGGCATTAAGGAAGACTGATCTGCTTTGGAAAGCTTATCCCAAAACTGATGAAGCAGTTTCATAATACTGATCATCTGTAGCAGTTCAGGCTTCTCAGGATTTCCTGATAGCTCATGACTTTTGATTTGGAATACAGCAAGTCATTCCAAAGAATCTGAAATCCTTTGATCAACACCTGCAGTCGTACCGTTTCTGACTGTAACTTTTGAACTTTGGCGATAAATGCGGACATTTCACCAGCCTCCAAACGCAGCAGCAAATCGTTGCCGGTGTGTTGTTCCTTATCTGCTCTCTTTGCCTCGAGACTTTTCAAATTCTGCTGCCTTATAGCTGCAGCTTTGGAGTTGTTGTCCTTGGCTCTCGGAACGGATTTCATCGTTGATCGCTTGACTTGAGCTTTTTCCAACTGTGCTACTGAGAGGCGCCCAGCAACAATGATCTTCTTCTTTGCATGTTCATCCATCAAGCTGTTCGCATACAATTTGATGAATCGATAATACATCTGATTGCTGCGTAGACGTTGTTTAGTCGTCCTGAAACAAGAAAAATGAATAACGCACTAAATAAAACAAATTAAACAAAGTTTCTGGCTTATTTTTACTGGGGGGGGGGGGGAGGTGGGACCCCCACTCGGCGACCTCCCTCCCAATCGAGGTTCCCCCCATAAAAGCCCCTCCATAAATTTCGACCTTCCCACATAACCAAAAAATTGCCAGATTTTACTATTTTTACCCTAAATTTTCAAAACATTTTCCGGCTTCGCCGAAATTTTAGCTTTTTAGCGTAAGGAACACCTAAAATTAGCCTTTTTTAGCGATTTTTGGCAATGTTTACACAAAAAACGTAAAAACTGCAAATTTTTTCAAAAATATGCCCCCCACTTTTGTTGAGGTCCCCCATCGATGGGAGGGGGGCAACTTTGAGCCCCCCCCCATATCGCCTCCCATAAATTTTGGCCTAAAAATAAGCCAGAAGCTTACCATTCATTAATCACCCAGACCCATTACCCTTCCCCTCCCGCTATTCTATGGGGTCTTTGGAGTGACGTCCAAGGGAAACAGACAATTCTTTAATTCACCTTTAAGTTTCAATTTCATTCAATTCTAATGAAACAAATGAAAGCTCGCTGCCGCCACCCCTATGACAGTAACTCCAGATAATTTCACTGTGAAAAGTATAACTAATTTACAACAAGAACAAAATACTACGGAATGACATTAGGTTTTAAGCGGACCTAGGTAAAGTGAAGTGACCCCAGGAGAGAACTCCAACCTACAGAATCTTATAGAGTACCGGTGTTTATCTCCAGATTCTTAGCCCGAAGCCAGGTGTGACAACTCTTGTTGACTACATCTGTGGAATGGCCGAGTTTTAGGCTTACCAAAACGCATATATATGGTCCTGACCTTCCTCACAGTGGTAGCCTTACGTCACGGCACGGACTAGGTTTTAAAACGCTAATATGGACCAGCTTCGCTGAATAACCCATATCGCGAAAACAGCCTAGACAGCTGCCATTAGTGATGTGAGCTGAAATATGTGCCCCTTCCGGAGCTCCTGCCGGAGCGGGTTGTCGGAGCACCGACAATTAGTGGAGGTAGAAATTTAAAAATCTTTATTTAAGCTAAACAAATTGTTTAGACAATAAAAAGCAGGCCTACTCCCTGCTTATACTTTTATTGCTTACGTAACATTTCGACGTTGACATTTCGATTTCATTGTTTCATTTTTTCAAGATTCGTCCATCTTAACAATTATATATATATATATATATATATATATATATACTAGAAAAAATGCTCCGATGGAGCAGGAAAACTGCAATATGGGTGACATTGGGTTTTAAGCGAACAAAGGACTAGGTTTTAGGCGACGAAGCGAGAGTCATACTAGCTAGCTATGACTGACGAGGAGAGCCAAAGGTTAGCGCCCTCATACATATAACCTCTTGGCTGAGTAGCCCGGCAATAACAATAACAACAACAACAACAACAACAACAACAGCTCTCTGTCTGCAATTAATTAGTCAATTAATTAATTAATCAACAACCTGAGCTTCCAGCGCAGTATCTGTGACACCAATTTTTACTGTATGTTGTATTAAGTTGGCTTATTTTTACTGGGGGAGGGGTGGGGGGCGCCCCCACTCGGCGACCTCCCCCCCCTTCGAGGTTCCCCCCATAAATTTCGACCTCCCCCCATAACCCAGAAAATTGCAAAATTTTATTATTTTTTCCCCAAAATTTCAAAAATTTTCCGGCTGCGCCGGATTTTTAACGACATTTTCGTTACGTATTTTAGCTTAAAAACATCTAAAATTAGTCATTTTTTAGCGATTTTTGGTAGTTTTTGCACAAAAAATGTTAAAATTTGCAAAATGTTTGTCAAAAATATGCCCCCCATCGATGGGTTGGGAGGGGGCTGGCTTTTTCCTACAGGGGGGGAAAGCTTTTTCCTACAGGGGCCCGAGAAATCCGTTCCCCCCCCAGACTTGGGTCGCCCCCCAGAATCGCCCCCCCAGGATTCGGGCCTCCCCCCCCCCAGAACCCCCAACCCTAAAGTGCCCGGAAAAATAGGGTTATGAGGAAAAATTTTGAAATTTTTCCGGCTTCGCCGGATTTTTACTCATTTTTAAGCATTTTTTAGCTATTTTAAGCTTAAATTTATGTTAAAAATAGTCAATTTTTAGCTCAGCAGCAAAAAATAGCTATTTTTAGACATTTTTCTAAAAGTTTTTCTCCCCCCTCCGGGGGGGCCCAGACTCCCCCCCCCCCAGAAATTTTTGCTAGGAAAAAGCCAGGCGAGGGGGGCAACTTTGAGCCCCCCCCCCATAAATTTTGGCTTAAAAATAAGCCAGTTAAGGGGGGGGGCTACGAATTTCACTAAAAGTTCGATGTTGGAAAAGCTAGCTAGTCTTTAGCCATATAATAGTATTAGGTTTAGTGTAAAATAGTTTAAAGTTTGAAAGAATTTTATGCAGCGTAGCGTCCTGTGGACCCATCAGAAGTTGGTGTTGTCGGTCCAAAGCTCGGCATGACACGTACAGAAACTTTGCCTCGCCCTGATCGCTATGGGCAAGGTACGGTACCCAAATTTTCCAGAAATAGTACTAACATATAGCGCTTTGATATCGTGTAAAATAATCTTTAGATCAGTGTATACTTTTCTGCGCGATACAATCAAAATGCGATAAATTGGGTGTTGTAGGTCTATACGGGTGGAGGTTAACTAACGTCTAATGAGCTGTGGTTTATCAAAGGAGCCCAACTTTGCTCCGATTAATACTCCAAGTATCTGTCTTAACTTATGTAAAAATGACGTGATTTCGTTAACCCCTGCGTTCGCAGTGCTAGATGACATTATCGATATTGTCACTGTTATTTGGTGCCATTTCGAAGATGTGCGTCAATTACTCCAAAGTACTGTGGCAGAATCGGCTGAAACCTTGCGCATTACAGGCCAGTGAGTGTACCAAGATGTGCAGACAGCTTAGGTCACTAAACCTCGCTTCAATATTTAGAAATGCTAGATTGATTTCTCGAAGTATGAACGGCGATCACTCCAAAAAGGTCTAAGATAGTTGTAAGCGCATACTGAACGAAGAAAGCGTCATATCGAAAAACGGATTTCATATTCTGATTCAGCAGGTCAAATAACCCCTGTAAGCACCTTTTCGGCAAAATCGGAGACAAAAAAATTTTTGACCCCATTTTTACTGCGCTTAGCTAGCTTTTCAGGCCCAAAAATAAGGGTTATTTCTTAACGAAAAGTTGGCTAGCACACTAACCAGAAAACTAAAGCCCTTGAAATTCACAGATAGTATGCCCCTATTAGAGCCTAATAACTGGTAAAAAGCTGGGGTAGGCTAGGGGCTGCCAATTTTATTAGATCGAAAACGGCGCACGGTCACGTCGCAACTTTTTATCAAATTTCAAACTTTGAGCTGTTATAGCTGAAGAAGGAAGCAACGCTCGAAAGCCGGAATACTTTTAATATTTAACACTAGTAACAGTTAACATTTGTGGCAAAAAGTTTCAGAATGGGTCAAACCGTTAATCCACCAGAGTTCAGAAAATCTTTTTTAAAAATCCACTTTTCGCCCCAAAATTTCGACTTTGGCGTAGCGCCAGAATCGACGTGTGTTAGATATAATAATGCCCACTACGGACTATTTAACCTTGATATGTTAGCTAATCATATGGCAAAAGGTAGGTCTCTCTGAAGAAGTTGGGCAAAACCGTTCGTAGCCCCCCCCCCCTTAAGGTGGCGCTTGCATTATCGGGATTATAGATATAAAATTTAGACAGATAGCTCAATTTTAAAGAAATCCCAACAAAACTTACTTTGGTTGGCGGGGCATCTTTTGACAAAATTTCGGCAACGGAGACCACGTGCTTGGCTAGCTACCGGTATGGCTTGAAATTTCAAAATTTTATTAAAGCTGCAAACGACAACGTCGAATGCACTAGGTTAAAGAGCATAAAAAGCCCATTATAACGATGTGCATATCTCTCCTGTACGTGGTTGCAATCAAAAGTTACAGGCGGTTGAATATATGACAAAATTACGTTTACCATTCTCAAAGCGAATGCCAATGTAAAAACCAATCGTTCAGAAATGAATTCTACAGGGCTTTTCCCGTTGCTTTTGTGTTGGATTTGTTTATTATTTCATGAAATACACTATGCGACTTATTAAAAGCATAATATTTGCGAAAAACTGAAGCGATTAGTGCGAAATTTTTCAATTTGATTTTCTCATAAATGTTGCGACCAAACTCGCTCAAATGTTGCATGCACGTTTATTTGACGGGTACGCAGGGGCAATTTTTTTAGTTTTTGTTTAAATCGTATATTCCGTGAGATATTGACTTTCAAAGTTTTCGAATATTCATAAAATACTCAAAACTGCATAAATCGAAAAACTGAAAAATTGCCCCTGCGTTATGTTCATTTACGCATTTGTGCCAAATTTGAGCTAATTTCATTCAGCCGTTAATGAGTGACAGCGTTTTGAAAATTTCAACTTATCCCTCTTGTGTAAGTCGCAAGCCAAGCACTGGATTATTCAAATTCTACATATTGCTAGCATTTAGCACCAGCTACCTATGCTGAAGGTTTGAAATAGATTCGTTGGAAAATAAACTCAGGAGAACCGTTCCCGGTAATGCAAGCGCCCCCTTAAGTGTTGCGTTATATGCATTAATTAAATTAATTAAATTGCATATTATGTCATTAAGTATCAATCGTTGATTAATTAATTAATAGTAGTCCTCTGTCTGCTTAAAACCCATGGTCACTCATATTGCACTTTTTATGGTCCATCGGAGCATTTTTATCCTTGTTTCTATTTCATGTTTAAGGTTCTCAGTAAAATTAAGCAAAAATGTTAAAGCTTTATGAAAGAAACTTTAGAAATTATCCCAATAATTAATAGTTAACCAAGCCATAGAACAAAGAAGCTTGAAAAGTACCAATTTCGCCATTTTTCTTGATTTTGGCAGAAAAGCCCTCACCCACTACACACAAGAATATTTTAGACAGTTGTAGTTTGTCATGTAAGCCATGCTGTACTTCAGCAGCACTCATTTGCAATGCTCTTCTGCTGTTAGATTGAAAATTTCAGACGATTGCAACTTATCAGTGGCTAGTTACGTATACGCCGTGCTCTAGTTCAGCAGCACCCTACTTACCCTCTTCGGCGAAATGACGGAAGTGAATTTTTCAGAAGTTTCGAAGAAAGAAAAGCTTAAAATCATGTGAATGTACACATTTTACACGTTGTGCTAAAATGTGGGGTAAAAGACAACGTACGTATATATATAGTCAAGCGGGAAAAACCCACTTTTCAGATTTTTGGCCAGAACTTTTTAATGGTTTGACATATCGAAATGCTGATTATACAGGTAGCTAGGCCTAGTCGTAAGCTTTCATATGAGCTATAGAACACCTCTCTAGGGTGTGCCGTTAGCGAGAAAAACTGTCCCAAACTGGCGGGAAAAACCCACTGCGGGAAAAAACCCATACCGGGAAAAAAACCACCCCAAAAAATTTTTGGCAAGTTGCCAGGAGCATTTCTAACCATTCCAAATGAAAGAGCGGGTTGTTTTTAGTACAACTGCATCAAAATATATTAGTTTTTGTACTAAAATTGAGGTTATATGGTCATTTGAAAATGTTTTATCTTTAGCACATAAACATAGGCAAATTTTGGAAATTTTTAAAAATTGTTTATTTTCGGCAGTTTAAGCATCCTATCGTGTAGAAAACGTGTTTTCTTGTATTTAGAGCCAAACTAGACCCATTTTAAGGCAAAAATAAGCATTTTTGGTCAAAATTGAAATTTTGGCTTGAAATGGCACCGTGTCCGATTTAGACCCCCTGGACCAATTTAATCTATAGGCTCTATTAAACAAATGTATGTATTGTTCAATCTGGGTTCAACTGGCATTTTTAGGGTTTTAAAAGTGGGGGGGCTTCGCCCACCCCCTAGGGACGGGGAAGTGGGGGGGGGCTTCGCCCACCCCCTAGGGACGGGGAAGTGGGGGGGGGGGCTTCCGAAAAGTGGGGGCAAGCCCAAGGTACAAATATATATAGCCAAAAATTCGCATTTTGAGGTAAAAACGCAAAAAATAGCTGTTTTTAAGCTTAAAATGAACTAATATATAAGTCCATGAACTAGCTAAAAATTGAGAAAATTTTTGAAAATTTGATCTCAAAAACCTCAGTTTTCGACACTTTTGGGCGACCTCCAAACAAGTGGGGGGGGGAAGTCAGTTTAACCAGGGATGGACACAGGAAGGAAAAAACACTTTTTCTGTTTTCCCCGCAGCTTTCGAAAGAAATTGCTAGCTTTTCTGGTAAAGGTAAGTTGAGAAATTTTTTGATAAAGCACCAGTAAAATTTGAAATTTCCGAAAATTTTGAATTTTTCTGAAAATTCGGAAAACTTTCTAGAACGCCTGAATTTATTTATTGCTAAAAACCCATTTCAAACCTTACAGTTATGAAAATTTACAAATTTTTGAACTGTACGTACTAGTTCTGAAATGAAAAACTTTTGGTCTTGTGCGCATTCTTTCTAGCGACAGAAAGAGAAAATTACTGAAAAAGATCAGTCAAAGTGCTCAAGAAAATTGCTATTGGGTCGTGAATTCCACAAAAATCGCTAGTTTTGCTGGAAGCCCAGCCCACAGACCCTCCGCAATTACTTGTATCCCTACTTCTCGTTATCTTTTTGGAATCTTACATTTCTAAAAATACTAGAACTAAAACAAAAACACCAATGGTTAACGTATGAAGTAAAGCAAGTGTGGATGTGCAACGAGCACTGCATATTCAAATTATACAATACGTATGTAGGTCCAATTACAAAACATTTGGGATTTGTGAACTTAGCTTAGTCCTTGCTGACTTATTTATAACTTCGAATTTTTAAAAGAGTTAAATGATGTGGCAATGGTCGTACAAAGCTTTTAATTTTCAAACTAGTCACTAACAATTTAGAAACCCAACGCTTATATGCACTAAGGTATGCCTAGTGTAAGTTGGAGGACTAATATAGGCAAAGTAAAACGAGGGTTTAGATGCGGCATGTGAGTGGTTACGTATTTGGCAATGAGGGTTACTGTACTGTAGTGTTTAGTTTTACATATAGAGTCTTGCAACCCCTACTGCCTCAAAGTATGTAAATGGGTCCAGATTAGGAGTTTGCTCTACTGCAGCTGACCTTGGTGTAGTTAGGAACGATTTAAAATTTTCTGACCACTGTTTGAAAATTGCTAAAGGAGTTTTTTCGTGGCACATTTAATTTCGCATTTGTTTTGTTACTACGGATCCTTTCATTAAGTTTAAGTTATTTACCATTTATGTTAGGTGGTGCCGAAACTGCTTCTGAAGTCTGGAATCCTTACCTTATAAAGGATATAACTGTTTTATCGAAAATGTTCAAAAACGCTTTTGCGGCAACTATTTTAAGCAATCTTAACTTAAATTATGAAGAGCGCTGTTTATATTTGCAAACCCAGACTCTACAACTCCGTAGAAAATTTAAAGATTTAGTTATGGTCTATAAGATTATACATGGTATCATTGACATTAATTTTGATGAACTCTTTATTTTTCAAAGTAACGTTTCCTCGAGAACTACTCGAGGTCATATGTTTAAACTTAGAGTACTGAAAAATAACCTGACCGTTGTCAAAAATTTATTTCATAACCGCGTGATAATGGATTGGAATGCTCTCCCAGCAGGTGTGGTCGACTCAGTTTCACTGCCCTCTTTTAAGAGGGCTCTCTGTGAGGCACTGTTTGATGTTAGGCGTGCAGTGCAGTAATGTTGCACTTGTTTGTTAAGTTTGTTAACCGTTTGTTTAATTAAATTGAATTGAGGGCGTTTTAAAAACAAGCAAAACACAAATCACAATTGCGCCGAAGGCGCAAAATTTTTCTCAAAACCTATTATGTCATTCAAAGCTTGAAGAAAGTTTTGTGTTCTGTGCAGCAAAATAGCCAAGATAAAAATTTATAATTCACACTGGTCAAATACAAAAAATAGGAAAAAATAGGAATTTCGGCTGAAAATAGGAATAAATAGGAATGTCTCGAAAAAATAGGAAAAAATAGGAAAAATAGGAACCGCAACAGGGCCTGCA
>JASAND010024088.1:0-10316 GCA_030248195.1 Trissonchulus latispiculum
TTTAACTATTCCCCCCCCCCCCCCAAATGACCCAATTTTAACTATTCCCCCTCCAAATTGAAAAATGTACATAAATCCTTGTATTAAAGTAACCACAAGATTATAGCAAGGTTAACAAAAAAAATCACCCGAAATTTTAACAAAAAAATCACCCCACCCTGACTCACAGGAAAGTCGCAGAGACCCAATCTTCTGCGTGGTGATAGCCACACATCTCGATATTACAGCCTGTGAGTTTGAGCTCCTAGGCCCTCTCCATGCGTTCAGGGCAGACTCTTAAGTGAAGGTACCCAAAAGTGACCTCAAAAACGTTCATGACCGAAGTTCGAATTTCGGCTGCTATTTACTAAGGGAAATCCCTAGGTAACCCATATGTGTGCATGTGACATGTCCTGACTGTGCGCTATCCATACATATATAGAAGTTCCCGGTCGGACCTCTGAGCCGTCCTGGGGTGGGTGATTTTTTCTTACAATTTTAGCAATAAAAAAAATCACTTTTATATTTTGTTACTGAAGTCAGGACAGCAGCTAGAGCAAAACTAACGCCAAATTCGAGCTCAGCGACCTCGAAAACCCTTATGGCCGTTGTCTTTGAGGTTGTCTGACACTTTTGGGAGTCCAACCTGAACCTGGTAACCAGCCGGACCTGAATCGTCCGACGGTAAACGTGATTCCGGAAGTCAGTGTTAGACTATAGTTACATAAAAACTAATGCCAGATTTGAATTCTGCGCACGAGAAAACCCCCTAGGACATGTTTTTAGCCATTTCGGACTGCCCAGTTGATACTCCGGAGGGTCCGGAAGGGTCCGGCAGGGGTCACGTGACCGTGGGTCATATACCGCCAGCATACGAAGTCCTAAGTTTCTTGCCAAAACGACTGGAAATAAGTTATAATCACTCACAAAACACGAAAAAACAACATTTTAGCCTTTAAAACGGCATTTTAGAGCCACCAGACTTTATACTAGAGCCCTGCCGGGGCCAATTTGTGACCACTAAGACTGGCGGGGTCAGTAGCCCTAATTGGAACACTAGGTTGGTGGTTTTGGGTTCTAAATCCGTTATTTAGTGCGCTCTATCCAAAACTGATGAGAAAGATGTTGCTAGCTGCTCTCTGGGATCCGATCCGCCACTGATTTTTTTGTTAACGGGGTGATTTTTTTTGTTAAACCTTTAACAAAAAAATCACACATTTTCGTCTAGTGCAACTACTGGTAGGTTGTAGAGCAGTGAAACTAGGGTGATTTAAAGCTTAGCCCAAGACTCATCCAGTGGGTCCTCAAACTAATAGATTTGGTTTAGTTTTGCGAAAGTTCCAGCCAAAAAAACCAAATTTTGATTTTTTTGTTAACCTTGCTATAATATGCAGAAATGGAGCTGATAATACTTTCCAATCAATTTGTAGCTAGACTTTAAATTTTCTAAAAATTTTGATAAAGAAATTTTTAAAATTTTGAATTTTAAAAAGTATATATTTAATGTTTAACTTTCTTGAATTATTTAAGACGTATGCATTAGTTATATAGTTCATTGTACAATGTATATACATATTAAATTTAAGAATTAGTTTGAGCTAATAAGTTATATAAAAATAAATATTTTTAATTTGAACGCAATGAACTAAAAAGATTATCTAATTTGTTACTAAGAATAGGTCAGAATCACCCAGGAAACTTCTATGACCTTTATTACAACCTTTAAATACATCTTAACACATGACCCCCAATTTAACTAGATAACGAGTTGGGGGGAATAGTTAAAGTGATCCGCTGAGGGACGGAAGGGATGAGTTTAAAAGAAGTTTTGGAAAACGATGTTTTTTACATTTCATAGACACTTCTAGGGTTGGATTGCTGTTAACAATTAACGGCTACAATTAACAATTGTTAACAATTTACATCTGACAGTTTTCCGAGGACGTTCTTTATCTGACACACAGCATTTCGAAACTAATTCGAACTTTGAGTTGAAGTCGTTTACCTGCGAAGTTTTACTTCTGTTTCTTTATCGATAAACAGCCTTGTTTTGTAGTAAGAAACCTGTGTATAATGGCTCAGTCTCACAGTCTCATAGCGACTGTCGCTCCCGGATCTGATGACTCTGGATTGAATACAGGCATCGGAGCAGCCCCGTTGGACCCTTGCTCATTTTCACTGCGAACTTCTCTAGCTAAGTTTATTTTATTTATCATTTTATCCTTCCGCTGATTAATCCATGTATGAATTGAACGTTTGATAGAAAATATGCTGATTAGGGGAGTTTCTACGATGCATCCACTGCAAAAAGTCAGCAACAATAAACGTAGGAAATTAACTTAAACACATTTTGTCATCTGACCGAGAGCAGAAATAGGCGTGGAGGGTGAAAAGGTCCTTCTGTGTCTATTTCTGTTGCTCGGTCAAAACTAAATCAACTTAAATTTTATAAGCTTCTACATGGAAGGCAGTTTTCCATCTTTCCTATTTGAGAGATCGCCCATTTTGCTGCAGCCATTATTTTTTTTAAGGCTTTACGAGCGAGGCAGGCTAGGTTTCCACCATCCCAGTCACTGTTGATATGCGCGGGCAACTATCGTCGTGTGAACGACGGTTGGTTCGAGGAGTATTTCAAATAATTTCAAAATATTTGGAAAAGGCAAGAAAATATTGAACTATTATTTCTCAAAATTCTGAAATTTGTCTGTAACACATAGTATCCCGAGTTGCATATGGCATGTCTGATGTGCTATTACGATTACTGTAAAAGCAGTCAGAGTGTGCCATATTCCGGATTTTTTAATTTAAATTTCCACTGCAACGCACGGGTGGTGGTGGGGGGGTGGGGTGGGTATGGGTTTTGGGGGTGGTGTTTGGATGGTTGGTGTGTGTGGGGTTAATGTGTGGTTGGGTGGTTTGTTGGTTGGTGGTGTGGGGGGGGTAGTTGAGGTGGGTATTTTTGTTGGTTTGGGGGGGTGTGTAGATTTGGGTAGTATAATGTGTTGTTGGGGGGGTAAGTTTTGTGTGTGTTGGTTGGTTTGTGATTTGTTTGTATTATATTAGGTTTGGTTTTTGGGATGAAGTATTGGTGTAAAAAATTTAAATATTATTTTGTTTTTAGTAGATAAGGAATATGGTTTGTGTATATTATAGATATAAAGTTTAAATTTTTGGTAATTTAGGTAAGGGGTGTGTGTATTGGTTTTTGTGTTGTGGGGTTTGTGGGTGGGGTGTGGTGGTGGTGGTGTTGGGTGTGTGTGTGGTTGGTGTGGGTTAGGGGTAGTGTGGGGGTGGAGGTGTAATAGATAGGGAGTGTTTAATGTGGTTTGGGTGTGGAGTTGAGTGGGATTTGGTGGGTTGGTGTTGTGGGTGGGGGGGTTTTTGTTGGGTTGTAGGGTGGTTGTTAGTATAGTGGTGGGGGGAGTTGAAATGAATTGTAAGGGTAGAATATTAGGGTTTGTTGTGGGGGTTGGTTGTTTAGAAATAGTTTGTGATTGTAGGTGTTTAAGGTTGTTAAGAGGAATTGTAGAATGAATATGGTTGGGGTGGTGTGGTTGGGGGGTTTGTAGTATGAGTGGGTTGGGTGGGGGGTTAAATAGTATAAAGTATGTTGGATGGTTAAGGGTGGTTAGTGGGAAGGAAGGAAATAGGAAGAATGAGAGAAATTTAGGGAAGTTAGAAAGTTGAAAAAAGGAGAGGAAAGGTTAGGGAGGGTAAAGAAAAGTTTGGTTAGGTATTAGAATGAGTAGGTGTAGAGTAGGGAGAGAAGTAGAAAGTAGGGAGTAAAAGGGAGGGTATGAGAAGTTAAATAGGGAATTTAGAGAAGAAAGGAGATAGAAATAGTGAGGTTAGTAGTAGGAGAGAGGTTTAGGAGTGGGGGGGTGGGGGAGGTAAGAGGGGGTTGGGGAGGAATAAGTGAATTAATAGAGAAGGAAAAATATAGGTGTAAATAGGGGTTAAAGTGTTAGTGTGGGTTTTATGTTGTTATAATATGATAAATTATTGGGGGGGGAGTTGTGTGTATTTGTTAGAATTTTATATGTGAAGATTTTGTGGGGATTGTGATTGGGGTGTTAGGATGGGTGTGGGGTTTGGGTGAGATAGTTGTAATAGGAGGAGTTTTATAGAGGTAAAATTTTATTGTGAGTATTGTAAGATGATTGATGATTAGAATATAGGGGGGGGTGTTATTAGTTGTGGTTAAAAATTTGGTAATTTGTGTATTTTTGGGGTGATGGGGAATTTTAAGTTAATGGTTTAGATATAAGTGTATGTGTGTGGGTGGAGGAGGTATGGAGATGATTTAAGTTTTAGAGATTTTGGGGGATTTGGGAGGGTTTATTTTATGATAAGTATATAGTTTTAGGGGGAGAGTTGTATAGTGAAGGTGGATTGTTTTGTTTGTGGGGTAAGATATTGGTTGTTGTTTGAGGTTTTAGAATAAAAGAGGTTGGGAAGGTGATAGGTATTTATTGGTGTTTTCCCCCAGGTTAAACGAAACGATGCCAAATTCTCCACTTTTCAAAATTTCCCACTTTTCGAATGCTGCAATGTGTGCAGGCGTTACGTTTTACCCAACTCTTATAGAGAGAGAATGTCTACCAACTTCAGTTAAACGTATAATAGGAATAGTCTATTTATTTGGGGTTGAATTTGTATCATAGAATTTCTCAAGTTGAAGGCCAAAGATAGAATTTTCAGCGTAAATTTAATGTCTGTTGAAACTAGAAAAGGAAAGTTTGTGTGAAACCTGACTACAGTTTACGAAGTAAAGAAGGATTACAGACAAAGGGGGCACTGTGACAACAATATGACAAACAATATGACAAAGCAACAGTGTAACCCCCTATTTACCATGAAGACAGGCAACCAACGGCTGAGTTTCACTTTAGCACCTTTGACCCTGCATTGACCTTTTTGAGTCTCACTTTAGCACCAGTCTCAGTTTAGCACCTTGAGTCCCACTTTAGCACCGATGAGCCTACAGTAAGAAAATTTTCCCCTACTAGAATTTTGACCTTACAATAAATGAACCCCTATATGTAACTATATGAGTCACATATGTACAGTAAATAATTAAGACAAGTTCTGCAAAGAAATTTAGACAATACAGAAATTGTTAGAAATATAAAAGTTTAAATAGACAATACAGAAATTGTTAGAAATATAAAAGTTTAAATAGACAATACAGAAATTGTTAGAAATATAAAAGTTTAAACGTACTTGTTATTGTGAATTTTCTATGTTAGAATGTAAATTATAAATTAAAGGTAGCAGATTTAATCGATTAGTTTACAAAATACAAAAACATTCATAATTGTTCCTTTATTTGTCTGTGTACGTAGAGGGGGCAGCCGAGAACACAAACTACAATGTTGCAAATAGAACTGATTTATTTAAAATGAATTAAAATCAAAAATTATGGAAAATAACTTATTAAAAGAATATTTAAAATTAAATTTAAAATGATTTTTACGATAGTACATAATTGTAGCGTTTTGCTGAAGTGCAACTTCCATTTAAAGAGAAAGAAAACATCAACAGTAACCCATGTCATGAAGGTGCTAAAGTGGGACTCTAGGTGCTAAAGTGGGAATGACCTTTTTGTGACTTTAATGACCTTAATATTTAAGGAGGTGCTAAAGTGGGACCTAATCCAACCAACCACTAATTTTGAAAGAGACTCGGAATATAATTATAATCCCATATTGATCCAAATTTGGCACATGAAACGTTGAACACTTTTAAAGCTGTCCTATCATCCCCCTGCTGATAGATTTATCAGAAATTGCACTGAGTCTTTGAGTATGCTGTATGTGTTTCATCGCGTTCATTAAAAATGGGTGCAGTGGAATTCTACAATCTGTAGCGACCATTTTTCATCCTTTCCAAAAACCATCAACATCACATTTCCAAAAACTATTCCATTACACACTCTGTTCTTACTACAGGTTGGACGATAACGCTTCTGTTAGTTTGAAAGCCACTCAACGTTGGAGGCTTTGGGCCGTATTCACAATGCCGTGGTACCCCACCAATGGTAGCTTTTAATGGTTACCAGTGGTTACACCAATTGGTTAATTACTACTTCCGAATTCACAAAATGTTTTTAACCAGTGGTATCAAGAGTACATAATAACTAACAATGTGACAAGCGTCACACTCTTAGTTATCAAGCAAATAAAATGATCTGCACAATAACGGCTGACCCCCCACAACTGAGTATGTGCACTTCAAAGAAATTTGCACGCTATGCCTACGTTATAAAGCTCAAAAACAGAACTAGTCAGTTGGTTCAATGTGCGTCTGCTGCCAGCTTTAGAACACAGGCATAGCGTGCAAATTTCTTTGAAGTGCACATACTCAGTTGCGGGGGGTCAGCCATTATTGTGCAGATGATGTTTTTTGCTTGATAACTAAGAGTATGACGCTTGTCACACTCTTAGTTATTATGTACTCTTGGTGGTATGCTACCACTGGGAAGGGAAATTACAAACCAGGGCTGGAGGTGCGTTGCAGTGGAAATTTAATTAAAAAATCCGGAATATGGCACACTCTGGCTACTTTTACAGTAATCGTAATAGCACATCAGCTTATATATGCAACTGGGATACTATGTAATACGAACCAAATTTCAGAATTTTGAGAAATAATAGTTCAATATTTTCTTGCCTTTCCAAATATTTTGAAATTATTTGAAATCACCCTCAAGGCAACCGTCGTTCACACGACGATAGTTGCCCCCCGCTTATCAACAGTGACTAGGATGGTGGAAACCTAGCCTGCCTCGCTCGTAAAGCCTTAAAGAAAATAATGGCTGCAGCAAAATGGGCGATCTCTCAAATAGGAAAGATGGAAAACTGCCTTCCATGTAGAAGCTTATAAAATTTAAGTTGATTTAGTTTTGACCGAGCAACAGAAATAGACACAGAAGGACCTTTTCACCCTCCACGCCTATTTCTGCTCTCGGTCAGATGACAAAATGTGTTTAAATTAATTTCCTACGTTTATTGTTGCTGACTTTTTGCAGTGGATGCATCGTAGAAACTCCCCCTAATCAGCATATTTTCTATCAAACGTTCGGTTATACATAGATTAATCAGCGGAAAGATAAAATGATAAATAAAATAAACTTAGCTAGAGAAGTTCGCAGTGAAAATGAGCAAGGGTCCAACGGGGCTGCTCCGATGCCTGTATTCCAATCCAGAGTCATCAGATCCAGGGAGCGACAGTCGCTATGAGACTGTGAGACTGAGCCATTATACACAGGTTTCTTACTACAAAACAAGGCTGTTTATCGATAAAGAAACAGAAGTAAAACTTCGCAGGTAAACGACTTCAACTCAAAGTTCGAATTAGTTTCGAAATGCTGTGTGTCAGATAAAGAACGTCCTCAGAAAACTGTCAGATGTAAATTGTTAACAATTGTTAATTGTAGCCGTTAATTGTTAACAGCAATCCAACCCTAGAAGTGTCTATGAAATGTAAAAAACATCGTTTTCCAAAACTTCTTTTAAACTCATCCCTTCCGTCCCTCAGCGGATCACTTTAACTATTCCCCCCCCAACTCGTTATCTAGTTAAATTGGGGTCATGTGTTAAGATGTATTTAAAGGTTGTAATAAAGGTCATAGAAGTTTCCTGGGTGATTCTGACCTATTCTTAGTAACAAATTAGATAATCTTTTAGTTCATTGCGTTCAAATTAAAAATATTTATTTTTATATAACTTATTAGCTCAAGCTAATTCTTAAATTTAGTATGTATATATACATTGTACAATGAACTATATAACTAATGCATACGTCTTAAATAATTCAAGAAAGTTAAACATTAAATATATACTTTTTAAAATTCAAAATTTTAAAAATTTCTTTTTAAAATTTTTAGAAAATTTAAAGTCTAGCTACAAATTGATTAGAAGGTTGTCAGCTCCATTTCTGCATATTATAGCAAGGTTAACAAAAAAATCAAAATTTGGTTTTTTGGCTGGAACTTTCGCAAAACTAAACCAAATCTATTAGTTTGAGGACCCATGGATAGGTCTTGGGCTAAGCTTTAAATCACCCTAGTTTCACTGCTCTACAACCTACCAGTAAGTTGCACTAGACGAAAATGTGTGATTTTTTTGTTAAAGGTTTAACAAAAAAAATCACCCGTTAACAAAAAAAATCAGTGGCGGATCGGATCCCAGAGAGCAGCTAGCAACTTTTTCTCATCAGTTTTGGATAGAGCGCACTAAATAACGGATTTAGAACCCAAAACCACCAACCTAGTGTTCCAATTAGGGCTACTGACCCCGCCGAAGTCTTAGTGGTCACTGATGGCCCCCGGCAGGGTCTAGTATAAAGTCTGGTGGCTCTAAAATGCCGTTTTAAAGGCTAAAATGTTGTTTTTTCGTGTTTGTGAGTGATTATAACTTATTTCCAGTCGTTTTGGCAGAGAAACTTAGGACTTCGTATGCTGGCGGTATATGACCCACGGTCACGTGACCCCTGCCGGACCCTTCCGGACCCTCCAGGTATCAACTGGGCAGTCCGAAATGGCTAAAAACATGTCCTAGGGGGTTTTCTCGTGCGCAGAATTCAAATCTTGCATTAGTTTTTATGTAACTATAGTCTAATACTGACTTCCGGAATCACGTTTACCGTCGGACGGTTCAGGTCCGGCTGGTTACCAGGTTGGACTCCCAAAAGTGTCAGACAACCTCAAAGACAACGGCTATAAGGGTTTTCGAGGTCGCTGAGCTCGAATTTGGCGTTAGTTTTGCTCTAGCTGCTGTCCTGACTTCAGTAACAAAATATAAAAGTGATTTTTTATTTGTTAAAATTTTAACAAAAAAATCACCCACCCCAGGACGGCTCAGAGGTCCGACCGGGAACTTCTATATATGTATGGATAGCGCACAGTCAGGACATGTCACATGCACAATATGGGTTGCCTAGGGATTTCCCTTAGTAAATAGCAGCCGAAATTCGAACTTCGGTCATGAACGTTTTTGAGGTCACTTTTGGGTACCTTCACTTAAAGGTCTGCCCTGAACGCATGGAGAGGGCCTAGGAGCTCAAACTCACAGGCTGTAATATCGAGATGTGTGGCTATCACCACGCAAAAAATTGGGTCTCTGCGACTTTCCTGTGAGTCAGGGTGGGGTGATTTTTTTTGTTAAAATTTCGGGTGATTTTTTTTTGTTAACCTTGCTATAATCTTGTGGTTACTTTAATACAAGTTTATGTACATTTTTCAATTTGGAGGGGGGAATAGTTAAATTGGGTCATTTGGGGGGGGGGGAATAGTTAAAGAGATACCCCTCAGCAAATTGTATTTCAAATATTTTATAACATAATTAATCTAAACTTATCTTTAATGATGCCACCTTCCGTCGTCATGGTAGATGCGATCTCAAATCTATTTTGAAGTCTAAAGTTGTCTTTCAAAAGGGTGCTTTTATTTTACTGGAGTAATAGGCAGTTATTTCCAATTAGTTTTAAATTTCAAAAATTTATTTTAATTTGCTCATAAAACCACTGGTAAGTGTTGCTAACTAGTGGTTAAATCTTACTTGGAAAGGGGTAGGTATCAAAGAAAATATTTAGCGCACTATAAGCTGCCACTGGTAAGATAACCAATTGGTTGTCAAATTCGCCTTTCTAACCATATGGTTTTCTTACCACTTGTTTGTAACCCTACCAGTGGTAGCCTTACTAGTGGTAAAGGAAGAAAGGACAGATAGAAATGGGTGTCTGCAAGTAGAATAATGATAATTTAGTTTTAACAGTGTATACCTAAGAAAAGAAAGTTTAGACAGATTGCTGAGGAGTATTAGTCTATTGCCTGCATATGGTGTTTTTGGATGCTACTCGAGAAACTGGGGTTTCTAGAGGTAACAAAGATGAGAGCATCCATTATGATGCGCTACAGACACAGTCATACAAGTTAGGTGCATTCATTCGCTGACCACTCTGCCAGACTGATACTAGTATTCGGCGGGCGTCGTCAGTGGCGTACCGACATACTAGTTGCAGCTTTAGGTCTTTTGAACCCCCGGAGTAAAAATCAATTGAATTGCGTTTCTGCCCTGTGGTCCCATTCACACGTGTTATTTAGTATATGCATGCAAACACAAAAAAAAGAAAAAAAGGTGATCCCATGTATTAGACGGGCCGAAGCCATATTAGACTGTAGGGTGTTAAACCTTGTTATTAGGTGTGGTTGGACAAAGCCCACATTAGACTGTAGCATTCGTATAGGTATTTTCGGTTTTTAATTCTGACATTAGACTGTAGGAAGTGATCCCATGTATTAGACGGGCCGAAGCCATATTAGACTGTAAGGTGTT
>JASAND010024089.1:0-11478 GCA_030248195.1 Trissonchulus latispiculum
AAACATTGTGATATATATATTATTTTACTTAATTTATTTTATTATTTTTTTAGCACTGTATAGAAACAGCAGACACCACGGATGATAGAAGTTGGAACTACTTCAGAAAGATGAAAAACAAGAAAAATGAAAAAACATTAACATTATTTGCTTTTGTTTTTCTTTTGTTCGTTATACATACTTCAATATGTTTTTGTTATGCATACTTCAATAAAAACTCATGAACTGATAAATTGCAAATTAGATAGAAGTGAATATCTCAAAACCAACTTCTACTATACAATTAAATAGAAAGGAGAGGCCTATTAATAGAGAAGGCCTCTATTAAGACAAGTCTTAGTAAGCGACACACAAAAGAGGCGCCGGGGTGAGAGGGGGTCAATTTGTGGGGGGGGGGGTAAGCCGTTAGCGCGCATCGCATAGTTTTTGCCTTCATTGCATAGAGTGTGACGCTTGTCACACTCTTATCATTTTGTACTCTTGGTAAAAGGGTAATTCGGTCACCAAGTCCCAGTAATTGCAGTTGTTACTCCTTGGAAATGCAAAAAGCTTAGTAATTTAGTGAATCCCTTGTTCATACAATGAGTTGATACTCCTATTCAACTCAAATATAATTGTCCTGCGCCACCTTATACGCACGTTACCGACAGGATAAGAATTATCGGAAAATTATCAGTAAAAAACTCCCAGATCTACAACCTTACGAGGACTCATAAAATTAACATTAACTGAGAATTCGTCCACGATAGATGATTTACGCTGAAAAATAACAATTATTGGATGATGGTTCAATTCTAGGTACTTTAGGTGCGTAGTCAAATAATGTTAATTAGTGTGTGATATTAGGTAACATTTAATTCATTTTCGTAATTTTGCTCGGTAACATGACTTGGGCTGATTCCGAAAATCCAAAGCCGACGTTCTAACTCCCAAAAATAAGAAATCTAAGAAAGAAAGAAATAAGAAAGAAAGAAAAAAAGAAAGCAAAAATTTTTTATAAGATTACTTTTAATAGTATTTCGTAATCTTATCACACCAAAAAGGGGCGTTCTAAAATTGCTTTTCTGGCCTTGACTTATGGTGGTAGTACCACTATGGGGTGGACTTTGAACAGGTACTGAGAACTTTGGCACATTTGTTCTTTATCATGTTATGCATCAAGTGCGCTTGTCTGCAACGTTGTGGAGGCAGGCTTGCTGTGTACACATGAGGAAATGTATTAAAATGTTTGAATTTAAATATCTCCTTCATTCCTCTAGGAATTTGTTTGAAATCTTCCTTGCAAGCTTTATTAATTTATATGCTCAGGCCGTTTTTTTAGTTTTTCGTAGAAGTGCATTTTCGCTTTTTAGCTTATTTTGAAATATTGTAAATTCAATATCTTGTTTACTACTGCGTTTTTCTAAAAACAAAGAAAACGGTCTGAGCGTATGCAGATATAAAACGTATCTGGAAAATTTAGTCAAGTTTGGTTGAAGCAGTTACGAGAAAATCAAAAACAAAGAGTTAGCAACTTTTCATTCTTTGCTTTGGTTTTAGGAATTCGCTATGCTTTTAATCAGCTGCATAGTGTTTTTTGTTAAATAACACACACACACACACACACACACACACACACACACACACACACACACACACACACACACACACACACACACACACACACACACACACACACACACACACACACACACACACACACACACACACACACACACACACACACACACACACACACACACACACACACACACACACACACACACACACACACACACACACACACACACACACACACACACACACACACACACACACACACACACACACACACACACACACACACACACACACACACACACACACACACACACACACACACACACACACACACACACACACACACACACACACACACACACACACACACACACACACACACACACACACACACACACACACACACACACACACACACACACACACACACACACACACACACACACACACACACACACACACACACACACACACACACACACACACACACACACACACACACACACACACACACACACACACACACACACACACACACACACACACACACACACACACACACACACACACACACACACACACACACACACACACACACACACACACACACACACACACACACACACACACACACACACACACACACAATCACAACCCCTAATACCCAATAGATTTAATTTCTGTTTACAGATTTACAATTTTTTTACATTACATTGCTTTTTTAAATGGTCAACGTAAATCAGCCATATGTAAACTCATCTGTAACTTTTGATAGAAACCATGTACAGAAGAGACATACAAATCATTTTAAAGCACCTAATGTGCTCTTTCACGTGGTAGAGTAAATTTACTATATAAAGCTTAAATAAAATTTTCATTATTTGCGCATGCGCAAAGCCACTATGGTAGCTAGAAAATTATGCACTCTCTGACACCAAGATTTGGCTCAAAGATAGTTTGCCAACCAATCTTGCTTTGCCCAATGTTTTGACTAGATTGCTTCAACCATGGAAAAATTACGTAGGAAATCCCGGTAGTGGTGCTACCACCTTAAGTCAAACCTTTCCCTTTTTATTGCCTGTCTACCTCACAGACTACACACAGGGGCCAGGTGTTATAGTTCCTTTCTCTTCCTAACCTCCAACATTCGTCCTCGCCTGTACTTTTCGCTAGGGCTAAGGCCAACAAAGAGGAAGACAAAATTTAACAAGTATTCGCCAAAATCATTAAACTAGAAGGGGGCCGTCCTGTTTCTTTAACAGTAAAATTATAATAAAAAGTAGTTAGATGGATGTGTGTAGGTATGTAGCGTATTATGGTTTAAATTTCAAGTTTATAGAAAATTATGTAGCCTCTGTAATAATTCAAGAAAGAAGTTTAATTTTGTGAAATTTTCCCTTTGGTTGCGTTTATGTATGAAAGAAAATTTCGCAAAGTTTCGCCGAGTTTCTGCACCCAAAATTTATCAAAACTGGGTCAGTTGGGGGTAATATTTTCAAAATCTCATTAATTTCCACCCCCAACAGCCGGCCGGTCCTGCACGCCTGCGGATGACCAATATTAAAGGTGGCTAGCTTCTAGAAAATTTTATAAGAAGCTTTGTCTTAAAATCAAAGAAGAACTGCGTTCCAGTTTCGCTAATGACCTGTCACCGAGCTGTCAGCAAAACTGTCAGCTCGGTCAAAAATTTTCCATTTCATTTCAGTGTTCGTTTGAGTGCGACACAGAGCAGTCACTTTCCCCTTCCTCGGATGCAGTCGGTAGCGTGCCATTGTTGTGGCGTCAATGACATTAATGTATCCTTCCCAAGCTAGGACGCATAGGGACCATTTCTTAGGGGGGGGGGTTGGCGGGTGGGGGATTCCTCCCCCAAATGGAAGCAGGAGTAACAACAAACTAAGACACAAACGAATTACCAACTAAATGGTCAATACATTTCATGGTAGCTGGAACAAAAAGCGTACGTACAAAAATAGCATAAAACCAAACATGCTCGAATGATCGGATGAACATGATCGGAAACCTCGAATTTTTGAATCGGGATTGCGCGGAGGGTGTTAGAACGCTAAAAGAAAGTATTTCGGAAAGTTTTGCCAAATTTCATCCTGATTTGCGCCGCCAACCAACAATTTGTGCCCAAAAGGAATCACCACCTTAAGTCATCATGTGACATAAGCTTGTTCTTGATTTGCTAGAGCGCATCTGGGAAAATTTTGACTGGTTTAGAGCTCATTAGATTTTAGAATCTAACTAACTTGGTGCAACGGAGAATCTTAGTATTGGTATAGGTTAAGGTGAGCAATTGTTCACTTCTACGCTAGCTTGGTGTCAACGAGTTGTTGTTAACGTCTAGGTTTGTTTCTAGACAGTTTTGCCAACGGTGTAACCCTATGTGTACCTATGTTACTGCTTGCTATCACCGAGTTAAGTTGGTGATTCCTTTTGGGCACTAGCTGGTTGACTGCATCAGTCAAGATGAAATTTGACAAACTTTTCAAAATAGTTT
This sequence comes from Trissonchulus latispiculum, assembly GCA_030248195.1. Lineage (NCBI taxonomy): Eukaryota > Metazoa > Nematoda > Enoplea > Enoplida > Ironidae > Trissonchulus > Trissonchulus latispiculum. The sequence goes on from JASAND010024089.1 coordinate 4,067, forward strand.
TACCGTTCTAGCACCCACGGCGCAATTCCGTTTCAAAAATTCTTCATTTCTGTTTCAGTTTTCAGTTTTTGACAGTGTTTTTAGTTTTTTTCAGCTCCTGTATGGTTACAACGATCGTTCGAAATATCTCACTGAGCTCTACATTTTTGGTGTGGAAAGCAACTGTCTAGATTTTTTCCACCGAAAAAATAGAGGCACTTTTCTTATTGGCAATTTCGGCATCGCAAGCTTACATGTCATTTTTACAGAAATCAAATAATCCGTCATTTCTTGAGCTACGCAAGCTTTACCATTAAACTAAGGAAGTCGATTTAAAGGTCTCATGGAGGCCAATTATCCGAGGCGTGATAGTCGGCCAACTGGTATCCCGTAGGCTGTTACCATAATATTTTTTTTTCAAAAACGACCAAATTTTTTCCAGCGATTGAGGAGCATTTGGTATGCGTGCTAGAGTGTTGCCACTTCAAAGACTACACAAAAATACCCAGGGACCCTTTTAGTTGCCTCGACCTTCTCAAAACTGTAAAATCGGCCAAAATTTCTTTTTGTATCAGGATGTGAAGGACATGTGGGCCCAGGCACATTACTCTGGTTTTGGCTAAACGGGTCTTAATGCATCAGAAAATGACCCAAACGTGCCCGTGACACGAAATTTCGAAAACTATGCCTTTAATTTTCTTGCATTTCCTCGAAAATAGCCATTTTGGACCCCCCAAATCATTTTTGGCTTATGCTGACTTAACCACTAGAGACAGCTCAAAGTGTAATGGGTGGGTGTTTTTAGTGTGTTTGTTGTATGAATGTACGTATGTGTGTTTTTGAAAATGTTGGAAATTATATGTGTGTAATTCACGTGCGAAAGATCTGACCCTATACTGGTTTTTATCATGTGCTTTTATTCAGCCGCTAGGCGGCGCTTTTCGAATCAAAAAACTAGATAGGAACCTTTATCCAATGAAAACTTTCCAGGCCTCTCTTAAAAATCAATACTCTCATCTGATTGGCTATTTAGGGGGTTGGTCTGACGCAAGAACAAAAGTAGTCAGTTAAAAGTTTTTCTGTCGTGTCGAGTGGTTGGGTTTTTGCAGTCTTCCATATACACGTATCCTTTTATCCTCACGTCCCCCTTAGTTTTTCTTTGACTGATGTCCCCTGTAAGCTAGGATACCTGGTCTATCTCTGTGTTTCTTTACTGCTCGGTCACTGGTGTTGACTCTGATTTTCCCCTTCGACTATATATAACCGTCCCCCGATCTGGTCGCACCGGCCAGATCAGCCCTCATTTCTAACTATTTTCTGTGAATGTATTATGGCCTTTTCTTGATGGATATAACTGAGTGTTGGTAAATTAGTAAGTTGTCAAGTATTTGTTCTAGTAATTGTGTGATAATTTGTTTTGATAGTGTCCTTTGGATTCTATGAAAGTAATTTGATACCTTGTGAGAATATTTCTAGTTAGGTTTTAAAATTAAATATTGGTCTCCAAATATTTTGTAGAGTAGGCCTTAGCATCAGGGTTTTTTTTTTGCGTCCAGATGTGCGTCTGGACGCAAAGTTTCTTATCCGGACGCAATGAAATTTTAACGGGACGCAAGCTAGACGCAACATTATTTCGGGAGAAAATTCACTTTTGTAAGAGTAAAAACTTTAAATGTTTCCATTACCAATTTTTCCGTTTTTTCCAAAAATTTCTTCGGGTCCTGGGGGCTCTGCCCCCAGACCCCCGGTGTTTCCCACTTTGTCATGGAATGCCAAGGTGCAAGGTCGTGCCTCAATGTTACTCAATGTTATTTGTTAAGCTGTTTTCCACCTGCATCCATATCAGGATCTTTTCGAACTCATAAATTTCACATCAATAAATATATAGATCTTACTTGATGCATAATCGTGAACATTTATATTGTTCTCATTCAACACGTCAGACAGGATCAAGATTGTAGTAAAGTAAAACCCCGAAAACAACAAATTTGTAACTGTAGCAGGAGCAGAATATCCAAATTTTTTGATTCTTCTAAAAAACGTTTTTCGCCAAAAATACACACATTTCAAGTTGAATTATATAATGCAAGGCTACCATTTTTGTAAAATTTTCAAATACAAAAGACCTTAGCGTTAATAGTAAAATGGGGAATCCTTTCAAGAAGCAGTAATTCTCATGGTTTTGAAAATGGAATTTATATGATATTTACTACCTTTCTTCTTAGTGATATTAATTTAATAACTATTTCATTAATTTTTTATACCGTAATTAGTTTATCTATAACATTGAACATCGGAATAATGTATGCCAATAAAATCTAAAATTATTCACGAAATGCGTTAAATGCTACAGACGCTAAACTAATCTTTATTAACATTTCCATAACGGATTTAATCAGTAATTCCAAAAAATAATAATATTGAAAATTACTCAAGGTTTTGCGTTAGATGCAACAAGACACAGGTGTCAAATAAAATCTTTTTAAACATTTCCATTACGGATTATTCTGGAATTGCAAAAAATTCTCCAACTTCTGGGGGCTCCGCCCCCCAGACCCCCCGCTGCTCACTTCCAATGCTGTTTTCAGGGATCAGTAGTTCTCAGAGTTTTCGAAACTGAATGTATGTTTGATATTTACTACCTTTTTCTCAATGCTATTCCTAAACATTTCATTAATTTTTAATACTTTAATTAGTTTAACTATATTATAACATTGAAATATCGGAATGTGAGTCAATAATATTGAAAATTACTCAAGTTTTTGCGTTAGATGCAACAAGACACAGGTGTCAAATAAAATCTTTTTAAACATTTCCATTACGGATTATTCTGGGATTGCGAAAAATTCTTCAACTTCTGGGAGGCTCCGCCCCCCAGACCCCCCGCCATGTATATTGGCCGCATCTCTATTCTGTAGGCACCCTTGTAATCGTGCATTTTAAGCAGCATCAACTTTCTAAATAGTGTAAATAGTGTTACACTTTAGGAATTATCAAAATTTTTAAAAATAAAACAATTTTTTGCACAGAAAACACGATAAAACAAAAATTCTACCTGGACGCAAAATTTCTTAACCGGACGCAACTTAAACTTAGCGGGACGCAAGGTTGACGCAAATCCGAAAACCAAAAAAAAAACCCTGCTTAGCATTTATTGTTCGGTAGGCAGTTAGGTAGTTAGAAAATCTGGCAGTCTGGGACTTGGTTGAGTGTAACTTTGTGTGAATTGTCTTGCATATTTTCTGAGTTAGGGCCACTTTTGTTCCAAAGTTTAGGCGAGGTTGTTGCTACAGGTCGACTGGAACAACATCTCCTTCAGGTCTGCTGTTTCCTAGCGCGCAGTACCCATCCGTAGTGCTTAGTAGTCAGGCTGCCTTTTACTAGCATTACATTAGGCTGCCAGTCCCGACCTCTCGAATATTTTTCTGAAATTTTTTCGTGTTTTTCTCTAGTTTTCTTGTGTGATTGTATGTATTGTGGGGACCAATTTTTGGGAATTTCTGTACGTATCCTGTGATTTTTGTGGTTATTCTGGTACTATTATTGGGGGTGTAGCTGTGATTTTCTGTGACTTTTGTGTATTTTATGCGGGTTTATTGCGCCGATTTCTAGCGCTCTGACCCACTATACGTATTGTTCTAACCTAATTGTGTGGGATTTTGTGCATTTTTCCGTATTTTGAGGCGCCCTTTTGCGCGGTTTATTTTTTTCTAATCAGGGTATTTTGTGTATTTTTCCTTCCACGGGGTGAAAAAAATCCACCCGCCTACTGGACCAAGGGTTGGAGCTATGAGCTCCAAAACATAGCAGCAGAAAGCTCGACTCTTTCTTACCTAAGTATGCTAAGATAAAGTCATTTAGTTTACTCCTGCTCATTTTATGTCATTTTGAAAATGACACCTACTTTTTGGTCCAACCACGCCAAAATTTTGCAAAAGTTTGGACCTATGTAACTTTTGACTGGGTTGGGCTAGAAAAGTTTTGCAAATATCTGCAATGATGGCAAGTCTTCCTCTTTGCACGCAGCCAAAATTAGATCGATCCGATGCACCGTTGGTCTGGCACATTGCCAAATGTGGCGGGGGAAAACCCACCCTTTTTTTGAAACACTCTTTAACAACCAAACAGGGAAACAATTCGACACTATAGCACGGTATTATCGAGAACGCTGCATCATCCTATGGTGTCAGATTTGGATAATTTTGCTTCCCTGGCTAGCTAGGGGCCACAAACCCTGAAAGTGCCATTTCATCACTGGAGGACCTAGGACAGGTCCAATTGTGGATTTTAACAGCCAAATGAACGTAAGAAACCATTTTCTACACGATGGACTAATAAGTTTTATCAAATTACATCGTTTTTAGCATTTTTCAAAGATTCCCCTATGTTTATGTGTTAAACTTTATGAAACCTGACCGTTTGATGCTGGATTTTCAATGGCACATGAAATCTCAAAAAAGGTACCTAGGTCGGGTTTTTTGGTTTAACTAGCTAAAAAAGAGTTGAATTTTACACCGGAAGTGCCAGAATAGCGCTACGACAATTCTTGAGACAATTTTTTAAAAAACACATTTTCTTAAAAAACAAAAAAGCACAGGTGAAATTTTGAAAAAACCCTGGCCAACACACACGACTTTTCTTGGAAAAAATCGGAAAAAACCAGAATAATAGTTCCTACTACAAATTTTTTCCCAATATTATCCTGATTTTTTTTGATTTCTAACTTTGAAAGAATCGGAGTAATATTAAAAAAACAGGAAAAAAGGTAGTAAAAAATCGGAATAATGGAAATGTTTACAAAAATCGGAAAAATCTCCGGAGAAAATCGGGAAAATTGGTAAAAAATCGGAAAAGCTGCACAAAAAATCGGAATAATTACCGAAAAAAATCGGAAAATGCAGCTCTGGTTCTTGTCCGATGGGGCCTCTTTTTCTGGGGGGGGGCGGTGCGGTGGCCCCTAAAAATTTCCGCGGTAATTTGTGAAAATTGCTGGGGGCCCTCAAACCTCCCCCTCCCAATTACACCCATAGGTGTAATGCCGGGGGGATGGGGTTGAGGGAGTAGCCAACCATTTATTATTGCGAAAAATACACGTTTTTAACTGCAGTATCATGGACACATTCAAATTCTGAAGGCTGGAAATCCTACTTTTTGCTGGAAACTAAAACTGAAGCTGAAATTATTTACTTTGCTGACTGGAACTTAAGCAGAAATTGTTTTGGTCAATCGACTGAAACTTAAACGAAAATCGGTTAATGAAACAACACTACCTACTGCATACCTATGTGACCTCTTTCCTCGTATCTGTGCAAAAACTTTGCAACTCCGTTGGGGCAGTACCGTGATCCGTGTTTTGTGTTAATTCTTCTAGTGATTTCGGCAACATTCAAGTTTTCCGAATCCTTTGATAGCGCTATGATATCAAGCTTGACGTCATCTCCCAAGCGCATGACTTAAACAAATATATACGTGTTCTGAAGGAAATATCACAAAAAATTCTGATATCGCCGAGTTTGAAAACCGGCTGCAGATTCGTGTTTCCGTTTTCCTAGGCCACTCCTTTCGAATCGAAAAAATCTAAAGTCGAAAATCTAAATCTGAAGTCGAAAAATTTTGTGATATTTGAACTGAGCGTGTTAGAAAACATATGTACCCATACCCATACATGAATACCATGAAGCAGCTTATAAACAAATTGGAAATATATATTGGCAATCGGAATTTTAATTAGATTTAACTAATTAGATTAGTGAACTGCAAACTGATTGTCAGCTATGTATTTAGAATAAGCAGTAAGGACCCCCATACCTTTTTAGAAATATAGCAAGCAATCCACAAGTGTAACAACTAAGTCTGGACTAACTATGGATCTGGATGAATCCAGCAGACTGCTAAATTTCGTGGGCTGTGTGTTGCCTTTCTCACTGCTCGTTCCCATCACGACTTGTGTGGTCTAGTTATATGCATATATAGCTAGCATTTGAGTTTCGACCAATCAGAAAACACCACCATATGCCAGTTGGTTGATCGGCTAGGCCTGCTAGCCAAGTCCGGGAAATTCAACGGAACCTATACTAGGTTGAGACTGAGCTTGAATTTATTAAATCTCATTAAGTTTAGATGTGTATATCAAAATTTCATTAGATTTGGATTTTGTGTTGTTATTTCTTGCAGTTACTTTTCGATACTGTTAGTGTTCTTTGTTTGCTTTTAATTTTGTTACATGCATGTTTGCAATTTTTTGTTTTAGAAATCGTCAATTTTGTGTTCACTATCCAGTTGATTGGCGAAGAGGTAGATGGCGGCACTTGGAACAAACGCTCCGAAATGCCCGGCCGTTACTTTCTAAAGCATTCCAAGAAGAACGTCTGAAACGACGATGCAACAGCAACATCGACGACCGCAGATTTTTTAAGTAAGAATAAATGAATTACTTTTATTTGTAGTAAACATTAATCTTTTATACGGTCCATGCAAGAAAGAACTTAGCTTAGTGTCTGTGCGTGTGAACCGCTTTGAGAAAGGACAAAGACGGGTCTACTCTAGTACCATCTCTAGTACCAGTACCGCAAATCAGTACCTAGTCGAAACGGGGGTACGCTCACTCGCTCTATGTTTATGTGCTTAAGCTCAGCTTAAGCTTAAGTACTCTTGATAATACCATTTGATGCATTCCTGAAGTAAGACCTCGGCTGAAGTTCCTTTGTCTAGACCGTCATTTCTGAGTTAAGACATCCCTCCCATTTTTATTTTCAGACCGCTTTTTCAGTTCCAGATCCTGTTCCTCCTGGTTTTAGTCATATCTGTGGTTTCGACGTTTCTTGCTTGTTTCCTAAATTGGTATATTTACCAGACATTTTTTGTGAAGTTAATTTCTACTTTTGCCACTGATAATTAAAAACCAGTTTTGCACCGAATCAAAAATCAGATTCATTAAATTTGAAGGCGCATCGAATGTTGGAATTAGTAGAATTAGCTTTGGCATCAAAAAGAAAAATTCTGAAAGTCTAAAAAGCCACTTAGCAGTAAAGGGTTGGATTAAACAAATCGGAGTCCCGCTCACACACGGACCCTCAACTGCCCGAGAATATCTTGTGTGACAAGCCAATTTTTTGTATTTGTTTACACTGTTTCACATTTCCATTTATGTCTTGGAAGTTAAATAAGCCAAGACATCATGTCTAGTTTGCTATATTTATTTCAGGTCGAAACCCTTTGTTGGTTTGCAGGGCAGATGCGGAGCTGGTCCTAGTCAGGTTAACGAGTCAGCTGATTGTGGTGAAGGTGGTAGTTTTCCCGGTGAAGGTGTTGGCGGTGATGCTTTTGGCGAAGGCGGAGCTGCTGGAGTTTCCGGCGTTGGTGGTGGCGCTTGCGGTGAAGGTGTTGGCGGTGATGCTTATGGTGAAGAAGGAGGCGGTGCTTACGGAGGCGGT
>JASAND010024090.1:0-107625 GCA_030248195.1 Trissonchulus latispiculum
TCTAATATAAAAAAGTTTTCAAAATTGTAAAACTAAAGTCTTAAAGCTTTTTTCATCCAATATGGTGTGTTTATGGGGGACCTTGGGTGTTCAAAATATTTTGTATATACCTGACTTGCCAAAAAATTTCCTACATGGGATTTCAAGGGTTCTGACTCCGAATCTGGAATCCATTTTTGAGTCAGCTTTAGTTGGAAATATATATTAGGTAAAGCTCAAGCTTGTGAAAAATTAAAATTTATGCTTCCGCCATTTACTAATATTTGATTTTGTGCGTTTTAGAAATAATGGTGCGCCAGCTTCGATCACATGGTCCTGTTGATCATCGACGACAAGTATGTTTTAACTTTGGGTTGTATATTATTGGATGATTTCAAGAAAGATTAGATCACGCTCACCTGGAATATCTAAAATTTCGGCTGATGTAGCGAAATAAGAATTTTTAATTGTACATATGAGGCGGCCACTGGGGTCCAAAAAGGGACCTCATTTGTATTCCCTAATGAAGCAATTTAGTTGTTTTCTTTGTCCCAGCTTAGACCTAAATTTCTTACCCGAACCCAACTACCCAATTAAAAGAGTCAATTTAACTTCTCTCCCCATGGAAAGGTGTGTTTATCTCGCAAAAGTCGCCCATTTGTTAGAAATGGAACAGACTATGAAATATACAAATGTATTTGTATTACATACTGAAAAACGTTATGAAACTTTTGAATAAGTTTTTAATTTTACCGCTATAATTTTATTTTTTAAGCGCATATGTATTTAGGAATGGAATAATGTTACTATATTTTGCTATTTGCAAATAATGACAATTAAATTGGTATTTTTATGCTCTGCATTCCTCTGTTTTTATTTCAGAAATCTAGCCGGTCTCTTGGCAGTCGGCCTGGTCTACTCCGAGGTCGAAATTGCTGTAGATCCGTATATGGCGGTGGTGGTCGTGGGGCCGGCGGTGGTGGAGGCAGAGGTGGCCGCGGACGTGGCGGTGATCGCGGGGCCGGCGGTGGTGGAGGCAGAGGTGGCCGCGGAGTGGGGGTGGTCGCGGGGCGGGGTGGAGAGAGGTGCGGGAGGGGGGGGGGGCGGGGGAGGGGCGGGGGGGGGGGGGGGGGGGGGGGGGGGGGCGGTGGCGGGGGAGGTAGAGGTGGCCGCGGACGTGGGGCTGGCCGTGGGGCCGGCGGTGGCCGCGGACGTGGAGGTGGTCGCGGTGGTGGCGGTAGAAGGGGAGGCCGCGGACGTGGAAGAAGGATTGGAGGCCATGGTGGTCCTGGAGGTGGCAGAGGTGGGAATGGAGGTGGTGATGACGCAATTTGCGATTGCGGACTGTGTCATATGTAAATATGGATGTACTTTGAAACATTAATTGAAACTGACTTCAAAATATTTTCTGTTTATTTTATTTTTGTATGTATATATGTACTAACTTCCTCTAAATACTCATGCGTTGTAGTTTTTGAGCTTTCCACCAAACAAGTTAAGACGAAGATTTTTCAGACTGGCGCTCCCCGTGCCCACTCAATTTTCATTTTTTGTTCGTTTGTCTTCGATTTGGGTCTTATCTCGTTTACCCCCCTTCCAGTACTCAAAATCCTTAAAACTTGACCAAATGCTTGTGCAAATGCAAATTTGGTGTGGGTATGTTTTCGACTACGCTGCGTTCAAATATCGCAAAAATTTTCGATTTCGCGAAATTCGAAATTTTTCGATTTCTAAGGGGGGCCATTAGAGAAACCGAAAAATTTTTTGTCTTCGATTTTGCTGAAAAGATGTATATAGTGGTTTTCTGGGTCGTAGAACACGAATCTGGAGTCCGTTTTTCGATTCAACATTTCGTTTTCAGTTCAGGGTGCTTGCAGCTTTCACGACAAGCTAACGGAAAACTAAAACTCGTGCTCAGACCCTTGTGCATATATTTTCACATAATATAGTTTGGGTAATAATTTGGTTGTGCTACTGTTGTGATGATGGAACACATTATGGGTCTTTCCTATTTATTGCCCCACAGCTGAATCGAAAATTCGAAGAAGCACAAGTTTATGGATTGAGTTGAAATTATGCTAGGGATCTATTGATATTAAAAATGCAAACATTTCACAATTTTAAACGATTTTTTAAATTTTGTAATTTTTGCAATTTTGAAATCTTCAATGGGGATAAAATGGGAAGCGCCCTGCATGAGCTCTACCCCTATTTGGTTATCAGTATTTTACGGATGTATTGAAATGTGCATGAAATGTATATATGAAGTATATGAAATTATAAATTGTGGCAACCCTTGTATATTTTCAGTGGCTGTTGAGAATCACACAAATTTAATAGAGTAGGATTAACATTTATATATTTGAAATCTATTGCAGTATTGCAGTAATTTAGTTTATGTTTTGCAGATAAATACTTTTTAATATACTTGTTCAATAGCCAGATAGCTAAAACAAATCAACTTATTGTCTGACCATATGGTCTGAAGTTAAAATTTGTTATTAAATTTTATTTAAGCACACTGCTTTCACTGTTGACTACTGCTCTCACTGTCAAACCTGAATTTTTTGCATCTTTCTGCTTAGTGAATTCGCTATTGTTCATCCCTTCCATAGTCCGCGAGTCCCTGTTCACGCAGATATGTACTTGATTCGCTGATAATCGCATTGTCGCCACATTAAAAGACAAAATTTCACTTCAAGTTCGAATCTTCGTTTCGGCGTATCTTGCATTTTTAACAAGTCTCCCGCCGAGGCTATAATATTTTATATGTCGGACACTGTTTTGCGGTTACAAACATTTAGAAGTTGGAATAAAAGTCAGGAATTGAAATGTCATGAAAGGTTCAATCTGACAGAAATGTGAAGAAGCCTACGTTTGTATTTTTTGTGAAATTTTTTTAAATTTCAGATTTCTTATTTTGTATCCGTGCTTATATGGCCCCACGAACTGGGAGAAAAGCTTACTTTCTGCGCCGCAAAAAAATTAGAAAGGTATTGGCAAGTTTCTCTCCTTCACTATTTCGTTTCATTTTAATGCAGATGAAAAGTTTGAATAGTTTTCACTTTTCAGAAGGCAGGCATGTTCATACGCACGACAATACGTTCCTTCGAAAATTCATTTCAAAATCCATTTCGTTTAAAATATTCAAATATTGTACTGTTGGCCGAGCATCAAGTATCGCGCTCAAACGGGCGGGACCTTAGTGATCCAAAGTTCTTTAAATGCCTTTCGCATTTTAGAATCCACATCTGCGGGAGGTGGCCACTCTAGAGTATGGTTCGGGGAGTCGTCGCAGCCGCCGTCGTCGTTTGGTTGGCTACGCAGCACGCGTACGCAGGGGCAGGGTTACCGTTCGTCCTGGCGGTCGTAATCGGATTGTGGTGGGGCGGGCCAGAAGAGGATTGCGCAACCGCCGTCGCCTGCGACTAACTCGGAGACAGGGTGGCCGTCATCAATAGCAAACTTAGCGCTTTCTCTTGCATCCGACATGATGAACTGAACTTCTGCTGTATGTTGCTATGTGTATGCAAGTACTCTGTACTGGACAGCAACTCTACCCTGTATATATGTTCTATGCTCTGTGTGTAATTTTTCACTGTTCATTTGTATTGTCTCTACTTATACGTCTCTTACTTAATACTGTTTCGGATTGAATTGTGTTTTGAATTTAAGCTGACATGATGAATAATTAAATGAAGATTCTAGTGTAGGGATCTTGATTTTTAGGTAGGTGGTCGTGTGGACATGAGCAATGTCGGGCCGGGACGACATGCATTGTTGTCTGGCCGGAACAAATTGGGTTCAATTTTACCTTCCGCTGGAGCGGGCCAATATGGGCCGTATCGACTTTAAAAAATTGTGTTTTAAACGTTTGGTGACCACAAATTTATAATTTCTGAGTTTACTTTCACAAACGGCATTTTTGCAAATGCCACTCAAAAATTGCCAAAGCTTAAGCATTAATAAATATCACCGGGATGATTCAAAATCGTCGAAGCCCCTAGCATTTATTATGACAACGTGCATAATATTTTGAGCAGGATTCATACAAGCAACATTTGAATACTCGTGAATTACACAACATGATCAAAATTCTTTTCTGCAGTACCTTAAAAGGAACTGGGTTTCTGCTTGACATCTATGTTATCTGTTTGCTATATTGAATTCTATTGAATTCTATCACCTTATATTTTGACTTTAGACTTTCCCTAGTCTGCAGGGTTAATCGGGTCAACTTTTATTAACTCAGATCTTTTAAAACTCGCGCGCTAAAATTTCCCTCTTTCAATAAAATATTTTTATCACCAGCCGACACCATGCTTTAATTAAAATAATGCAGTAGTTCCTGCTGTCTACTGCTTAGACTGGGCTTTGAAAACATTTCCGTTTCGTCTGTGTTTTTAGCTCTCAATCTCAGTTAGCGTTTTGTTGATATTGCACAACTCCACTAGAATCTCTAGCTTGTGTGTACTATGTTGAATTAACATAAATTTAAAACGATAAAAATTCTTTAAACGATGCCTTGTACTAATGTCCCCTTTCTGATTAGTAGCACCGCTTTTCCAGGTTTTTAACTTCAAAAAAGGCTTGCTTGGATTCGAAACCCAAACCTTCTGACTACCAAGCCAGACACCATTCTCAACTACATACATGAGAAATTTAGTTTAGGTGCTGTGCAGAATGAAAGGAAATTTTAGCTTGCAGCTATGCCAGCCCATTTAAAAACTAACCTTTTCTGTGATAAAAACTAGTCAGCTCAGAAATTTAAAGACACGAAGCTACGCTTAGAAACAGAGCTAGGGATACTGTAGATACACCGTAGGACAACAAGTATGTACGTTTAATAAATGGATGAGGTTCCTATCAATTCGTAAATTTAGACAATTTTAATGAATTGCCTTGCCATGTATTAATAAATAAATCATAAAAGTATACTAGTAGATTTGTTACCTATTAACCCGTTTTTACAATCTATCAGTGCATTATTAGACAAGATTTAAAGTACGACTAAAAGTAAAGACAATTGACGACTAAGCAATCACGACTATTTTTGGACGCATTTGTATACAAATGCAATGTTTGTTTGACTCAACAAACATGATATGTCTGCAATTTTCGGTAGTCCACCTCACTCATATCCTGTTCATCAGTTTATTCTCTGAGTTTATTCTCTCAGGGGCTTTTCAAGAAAGGGTAGAGTAGAGTAGAGTAGAGTTAAAAATGGCTGTTTTAACTCGCTTTAACTCCACTCAAGCTTGAGTTTCCCTCTTTTATCTCCTTCATGAAAAGGACCGGGTTAATTTTAACTCTACTCTACCCTTTCTTGAAAAGGCCCTCAGAAGTTCAGTTTGTCTTCAAGGTTTAAACATTCTCAGCTCTATATAGAAATCTAATCATTCTCAGTTCTTCACAGGAGAAATAATCATTCGTGATGTTTACGTTGGATCGGTTTTATTATCTTTTATTGTCAGCAATAAACAATCAAGACAGCGCAAACAAATACATAGATAAAATTAAAGTTAAATCCAGTCGATTTAGCTTCTGCCCTGCTTTCATGAAGGAACCAAAGGATACCACCGAGAATCCGCCAAAAATCTGCTGAAATCAACAAAGTGAAACAAAGGCATTTGTAGTTTTGATTGTAGTATTAATAAATACATTTCACTGTTTATGCCAAAAACAAATAACATTTGAACAAGTTTTATTTAAATTTCAATATTCATTATGGTTCCCGGTTTTCGATTAAAAGCTTTTGTTCTGCAGTCAACTGTGTGGTCTTCGGCCTGCACAGCGGTTACTTCACAAGTGTCTCCTCACTAGAAACCAATGCATATGCATATATCTATTTAATGTGTGCACAGGTATAGCCCAGTGAGTGACACCACCTACATATATGATTACTGCTATATGTAAAATTAAGGTCAGTTATATATAACATGCTAGCCCAGCTAGCAGTGCCACTATATATTCAGCTGGCCTTGAAAGTTATATGAATTTATATGCAGCTAGCCTTGAAAGTTATATGAATATATATGCAGCTAGCCTTGAAAGTTATATGAATTTATATGCCGAGTGGTCAAGCATATAAGAAGATTACATAACAGCAGTCCAGCTAGTGCGCTTTAACTCAGGCGTTATTCGAATTAGCTGGAAACTAAAGCGCACAGTTGTGCGCTTTAACAACTGTCTAATGCGCTCTAATTTCCAGCTAATGCGCAAAGTTCCTGCACGGGATGGAAGTTTTAGCTTGATAGTGCCATTATTCAGCCTGGTTTGGCGGCAAATACAACACTTCTCCAACGCGCTCAAACGCTTTTTTCGATTTTCTGCAAAATATTTTGTTTTCAAAATAGCCATTTTTCCGAGGAGAATGCGCAAATCTGACTCAAATTGAAAAGGTGACCCCCTCTTTTTTTAAAGTATTAAGTCACCCATTACTCAGGCTGTTTTAGCAGCATTTACAACACCTCCCCAATGCGTTCAAACGGTTTATTCAATTTTCTGCTAAATTTTTCGTTTTCAAAATTGCCATTTTTCTGTCTAGGTACCCTAAATCTGACTCAAACTGAAAACTTGACCCCCTCTTTTTTCTAAAGTTTTTAGTCTCTCATTATTGAGCCTGGTTTGGCGGCATATACAACACTTCTTCAACGCGCTCAAACGCTTTTTTCGATTTTGTCAAAAATTTTTTGTTTTCAAAATAGCCATTTTTCCGAGGAGAAGGCGCAAATCTGAATCAAATTGAAAAGGTGACCCCCCCTCTTTTTTTAAAGTTTTAAGTCTCCAATTATTGACGCTGTTTTAGCAGCATTTACAACACCTCCCCAATGCGTTCAAACGGTTTATTCAATTTTCTGCTAAATTTTTCGTTTTCAAAATTGCCATTTTTCTGTCTAGGTACCCTAAATCTGACTCAAACTGAAAACTTGACCCCCTCTTTTTTCTAAAGTTTTTAGTCTCTCATTATTGAGCCTGGTTTGGCGGCAAATACAACACTTCTCCAACGCGCTCAAACGATTTACTCAATTTTCTGCTAACTTTTTCGTTTTCAAAATAGCCATTTTCCTGTCTGGGTACCCTATATTTGACTCAAACTGAAAAGGTGACCCCCCCTATACCACTCTACGCTGAGTCGATACTTTAATCTTTAAATGTCCATTATAATGCAATAATATCGTAGTTAAATAAATTTACAGCATCTGCTCCTTCATTTCAGACTTCTTGAACTGTCGAATTCCACTCTGTCGTTTGGTGGTCCCCAAGCTGCCAGTTGTTGGCACGTCTGGGGAAATCGTTCTGCGAGCGGAGGTCCTTGAATCAAAGTTGGTGCCTGTATCTGAAGTGCATCGGCTATCAATAGCGGCTCAGATGGAGCAATGTAAGTAATACCTGTGTAATGTTTCGGTATAAATATATAATGTTTTAATATAGAAACATAGAATGGGTAACCATGCCTGAAATATAAAGTGTGTGACTATAATGGCGCTATCTTTGATGGTTGATGGTTGGTGCTGTCGTTTATCCTATGATAGTGCTTGATTTGTAATTTGTTCTAGTGCGGCTAAGAGAACTGGCGAAATTGGAACGCAAGGATGGTGCACTTACCTGCCGTACCTGCTCCGCTCGGTTTGAACGAAACGCCTCTTACAACATTGCCACCTGTAAGATTTGCCTCCAAGAAGAACTGACAAATGGTGTCCAATGGCGCGGACGCGCCTTAAGATATCACATTGCTTGCCTGGATGCGTCTGTTCTGACGAAGGCGGCTGTTCGCAGACGTATGGCTCCCTTCTACTGCCCCGTCCATGCCCCGGACAATGTCAGAAGACGATCCTCCGCCCGCCAATAGCCGACATCAAGAAATCCTCCGCCCTGCCAATAGCCGCCATCAAGAACTCAGAAAATACTTTTATTTTATGTTGTGCTTTATTTTGTGCTGCGTGACCTTGTTGATTGTCATTAAAATGTACTTGATGTGGGGGGATTAAAGTCTGAAGTCGGCAGTGTGCAGTTTGGGTAGTACTTATGGAGCAGTTTTGGAAGCACGTATAGAGGCCAGATAAGCTGTTGAGAGACTGTTGAGAGAGCTAGACCCAGGCATTGTGTGAGAGAGCTCAGTTTCAGTAGTGAGAATGCTGGTTATTAAGCTGACCTGTTGCGACCTGTAAGCATACTCTGTTTCCTGCAGAACCATAAGTTTACTTATTCAAGAAACGAAGTTCAGAATAGTTGACGTCTCTCTCACAATCGCTCTCTATCACATCTTCTCAACATCACATCACATCAACATCTTCTCGTCGTTGTACTGGATGGCGTCTGAGTCGGACATCTTCCGAGAGTTTCTTTGGAATTAAATATCTGCAACGAAATACGGCTTATACAGAACAAAATATATTCAGTATACAGTAAGCATAAACCATCCCTAATCTAAACTAGCAAAAGATCTGAATGTTAGCAAAGACTTGCAAGTTACCAGCTATGTCGAAAGTTAGTAAATGTCTCGATAGTTAATGACTTGACCTTGACACTTAAACAAAGTCTAGATACTTCTCAACATTTGTCTCGAAAGTTGTTTACTGATGTCCCGAAAGTGCAAATGTCTCGAAATATTTCTAGACTTTTGACAAACTTTTGTCTCGAAATATTTCTAGACTTTTGACAAACTTTCCGGAAAGTTGAAGATGTTTCTATACATATTTCTGGAAAGTTGACATTTTGTCTCGAAATTAGATAACTTTCTAGAAAGTTGAAAATATTTCTAGACAAATTTCAATATTTCCAGAAAGTTGAATTTTTGTCTCGAAATATTACGAAACTTTCTAGAAAGTTGAAAATATTTCTAGACAAATTTCAATATTTCCGGAAAGTTGAAATTTTGTCTCGAAATATTACGAAACTTTCTAGAAAGTTTGAAAATATTTCTAGACAAATTTATGGCAAAGGTTACAACTTTCTAGACATATTTCTAGACAAATGCCAAACTTTCTAGTCTTTTTCCCCAACTTTCCGGAAACCTTCTGCACTCGTGGTGGAGTTTAACGTGACAGACCCATTAGTTTAGTCTGTCTTTTGGCCTTTGACATGGGAAATTAAGTGATTACGGTAACGACCGTGAGCCCACGATAAGTTTTAGGCCAAGACTATCAATATCCCTATTCTAACTAGACTTTCCATATTACTATTTCCACGATTATTAAGAACGCCAGCTAATTAATATAACAGGACTGCAACTATTTTCTTACCTAGAACTAGTTTAAACTGCCAGTCCGCTAATCGGACATTTGTTATGAGGCTTTACCTAGAATTAACTAAACTACCAGTCCGCTAATCGGACATTTGTTGTGAGACTCTTACTAACTAACTTACTCTTACTCTGTAGAAAATTCCACAAGGTCAAGAAGTTGGAAAAATTTCCAGCTTCCAGGGCTCAGCCCCCACAACAAATTTTTGCACTCCCCTGCTCGAAATTATTTTCTGTCTACGCTAGTGACTGCGCTCTGACTCAGAGCCAAGTGGGGGAAAGCACGTATGTGAGAGTAGCGTGTCATAGTGTTCCAAGAATACATTTAGTTTACTGTAATAGTGCCTCCGGAAATATTAGGAAATATTTTGCCTTGCGATGCCTCAGCATGTGTATTTTACTGGCGACTCCTTGGAGCGCCGAGGCAGCTAGGCTCTGCCCGAAAGAGGAAGTGTAGTACCCGCTGTTTGCTACCTCTGCTGATGGAAGTCCTACACAGTGGGTGCGACCCGTTCTAAAGGGCACCCGAAGGTTGAAGCAGCTCGGCTGACTACAGCTGTGTAGGGTGGGAAGAGTCGGCCTCCCTTAAGGTGGTGATTCCTTTTGGGCACATATTATTGGTTGACGGTCCAAATCAGGATGAAATTTAATGAAACTTTCCAAAATAAGTTCTTTTAGCATTCTAACACGCTTATCGCAATCCCGCTTCAAAACTTCAACGTTTCCGTTCAGGGCGGTTTTTGCCGCTTTTTAACAATTAGACAGTAGTTACATAGCTATGATTATATTCATTCGAAAGATCTTGTTGCGCTCTACATTTTTGCTTTTTAAAGCACCTTTCTAGCGTTTCTCTATAGTAAGATAACTGATTTTCTTATTTTGGCGTTGAAAACTTGTCATTTTTGCAGATATCAAATAATCCGCCATTTCTTGAGCTACGCAAGCCGTAAAATTAAACGAATGGAGTCAATTTGATGGTCACTTCGAGGCCGATTATTCGTGGCGTTATTATCTTCTAAATGCTATCCTGTACGCTGCTATCATAAAAAACGTAGCTTTTGCAAAAACATGACCAAATTTGTTCCAGCGATAGTGGAGCATTTACTATGCGTGATAGAGTTGCCACTTACTAGACATGTTTTACACAAAAATACCCAGGGACCCTTTTTCAATTGCCCCGATTGATGCTTTCTAGCTGAAGTGGTCGCTTGCTAAAGTTGGGAAAAGTAGGCAAAAACCAGGCTGCGCATACATGTTAACTAAAATCTCCATTACGAAGAGCGGTTTCGTGATAACTAAAAAAGGGTCCCCAGGTATTTGATAGAGGTAGGTATGGAATCGATGCCTCACGAAAAAATTTACTTCAGTCTGCAAAAAATCTGGAAAATTAAAGTACTTCGAAAATGCAGTAAAATAGTTTCCGAAAACTGAGACTATTTTCTTGCATTTATTAGAAAGAAAAATGTTAAGCTCCATTTTGATATAAAAATGGCTTCTTTACTCCAAGTAATGAATGAGTAATAAGGGTTCAAAGTTGATGTCTCCATAAGGAATCACCACCTTAAGATGCGCCATTTTCGGCCCACCGGCGTGTGGACAAGTCCCGAGGTGCCATTATGTCGTCCCCAGATATGGGCAAATATCACTTCACAAAAATGGGGAGCTTCGGCGACCAAAGCTCGTTACCCATTCTGGCTACGCTGCTGTCGTGGTGGATAAATTTCCTATTCCATTCCGGACAGCTGGCCAGTTTCTCTGGTTTCTCTTCTTTCCCTGGACCCCACCGGGTTGGCAGCCCCGGGGTGCAGGTCTGAAACTTGCCTTCAAACAAATAACGAAGAAGAGAAAAGGAACAATAAATGAGTCGGATGCCAAACCGCCAACCTGTGACGATAGACCAGTAAACCGGAGACGGGGTGGTCCATCTGATGACGACGGTTTGATCATCTGGCTAACTAATATTCGTGGTATTCAGACAAACGTCATGGACTTGTAGATTAAAATTAAGAAAGTGGAGCCTGCTCCTGACATAATTTTTCTAAACGAATCTATAGATCCTCGGTACATCCCCGGAACCAACAGGGCCTTTTGCAATAGAAGAATGCTATGTGTATCTGCAAGATCGGTCTGGCAAAGGCGGAGGGAACATGGTGAATGTTCGAACACACCTAAGTCTGTCTGTGATCCGTGCCAACGATGAATTAGAATACTCCTGCTACCGACTGCGTCTCGCCGACGTGACATACCTAATTGGCTATTGCTACAGGCCATCGAGCATCTACAATTCAGTGTTTGAAAGTCTATCTTTGGACATGCCTGAATTTGGATCAGCCTATCCCACAGCCCGATTCGTCGTTTTGGAGGACTTGAACTACCACAACCAGAACTGGCTTGGTGGCACCAACGAAGACAATGCCGCTGGATTTGCTGGCCACATGTTCTCGGTTGAGCAAGGGCTCGCCCAGCTAGTCGAGCATCCGACTCGGACCTACTGCTATCAGGGTGCCTGCCGGACATCTGTTCTTGATCTCTTCCTAACAGACAGTCCTGAGGATTTCTCATTTGTGGATACATGATCTCCTATTGGAACTTCAGATCATTCACTGGTCATAATTCGTGGGCAAAGCCAGTCAGAGTATCCCAGCCTGAAAAGCAGATTATCTGGCAGTACAGTCGGGCCGACTTTATGGGCTTAAAAGAACATCTTAAAACAACAAATTGGCGCAACCTTAGTACACCGAATGTTGCCCTAAGTGTCTCCAACCTGGAAGCTGGCATTGCCAAGGGAATTGAGAAATCTGTAGCTCGTAAGCTCAGGCCAAAAAGACACAAACCGTAGCATTCAGCGGAGTACCCGCTACGCCGAGCCAAAGAGGATGCATATCGCCATTGGAAGTCAAATGGGCAAACAAATGGGGACTGGCATAACTACTTGCTAACCCGCAGAGCCTATAACAAAGCGATAGACCGATTCAAGCGTAAACATGCCTCCTCGATTGCCGAACGCATCGATGGGCGCTCTGGACTGTGGAGAGAAATATACAAGGTGCTGGGAAGGAATACCCACCAAGGTATTCCCCCCTATCCAACAATGGAGCAATTACAGCTGACGCCACCGACAAGGCACGCCTACTGAACAATCTATTTACAGCAAAAGCTTCAGTAGCTGATCCAGATCGTGCTTCACAGCCACCAGCCTCAGTCTGTGATGAGGCACTTGTGAATATCCCATTCCACAGTCGCATTGTGAAGAAGCACTGCTGTCCATCGATACAACCAAAGCACCAGGTCTGGACGGTATTAGTGGCATAGTACTGAAAGAAGAATGTGCATGTGAATTAGCATACCCTCTTGCTACCTTGCTACCCGGGGTATATACTTCCCATCCGCTTGGAAAACTGCCAAAATAATACCTGCATTCAAAAAGGAAGACAGAACTAATCCTGGAAATTACAGACCTGTGGCTTTACTATCGATAATCTCGAAGCTCATGGAGAGATACATTGGAAATGGGGTAATGAAACATCTGAAAACACAGGGCATTTTGTAGAATTCTCAGTTTGGGTTTCGCCAGGTCCACAGCACTCTCTGTCCTCTTCTATTGCTACATCAGCTAGCCGCTACTGGCTTGGATTCATCACAGGAACTGTGCATTTCTGAACTAGATATATATGGCTGGGGCGCCTTCGATACAGTGTGGCACAAGCGACTACCGCAAAAATGTGACGCTAACGGCTTAAGGGGTCAGCTGTTTCGTTGGCTGGAGAACTATTTAAAACATCGTAACCAGTTCGTCTGTGTTGACGGAATGGACTCTGATTCCACGCCGGTTGCTGCTGGAGTGCCCCAAGGATCTATTCTGGGACCAATTTTGTTTGTGATTTACATCAACGATTTGCCCGCTGAAATTACCAATCCATGTCTCATTTTTGCGGATGATTCTTCGCTGCTACAAACTGTGCCCAAACCAACTGACTGACTTCGTTGCGTGAATCCCTGCAACTGCATATGAATAGACTAGTGACCTGGGCTGAGCTAAACCAACTGAAGTTTGCACCGAAGAAAACCCAAACAATGACGATATCGAGAAGGCGCGATCGCCGTGAACGAAACGTTCCTCCATTGTCAATGGAAGGTGAAGAAGTCGAGGAACTGAAACTGCTGGGTGTAGTCTTCAGTGAGGATGAAACATTTAAAGACCATGTTATGGCGAAAGCTGTCACTTCTGGAAAACTTGTTGGAATGCTCCGCCGCCAGTCATGCTTTCTCTCAGAAAATGCGATTTTTGACATAAAAATAAAAACATTTTTGGGGGGAGGTTTGGGGGGGGGTGGGTCTAAAAAGGGGGCCCACCCGCAAAATTCCGGGGGAGGGCCCACCAAACCAAATCTCCGTTACACCTATGGTCACCGCCCCCCCCCAACCAAAAAAATTGGCCAAGAATTGGGTATTTTTAGGGTAAATTCTGCAAAATTTTTCAAAATAGTCCAAATTTTTGGCTTAAAGTGTTTATTATTGCGAGAAATACACCTTTTTAACGGTTTTATGGACTTTCTGGCTAAATATTGACCTTATTTGGACTCTGGGTTTGTAAAAATGGCAGGGGGTGGTAACCCCCCCCCCCAATTATATACACCTATGATTAAACCCCGTCTAATGTCAGAATTACTTCACGGTTGAATGTTTTTTGGCAACAGCAATGGTTGAAAATGCGATTTTTGGCATAAAAACAGAAAAAATTTTTTGGGGGAGGTTTGGGGGGTGTAAAAAGGGCCCCTCCAACATTCCGGGGGAAGGCCCCCCCAACCATATATACCTGAACGGGAGGTCAAATTTCACTGACCCTTGTGGAAGAAAATTTGGGTACCCCTTGTGAGAGCGATTTTTCTTAAGTGTACTTTTAAAAGCGATTTTAAGCGTTTTCTAATGAAAAACAGCGGTTTTTAGCAGGAGGCATTTGAGAGTGATTTTTAAGCTATTTTTGCCATTTTTGAACAGAAAACAGCGATTTTTAGCTAAAACACGCTTTTCGAACATTTTTTAGTAAATAACAGTAATTTTAAGTAAAAAATTCCGGCGAAGCCGAAAAATTTTTGGAAATTTTTGTCGTAAAACCTATTTTTTGGGCAATTTTCTTACCCCTTGTGAGTTGTGACTTGTGACCAATTTTCTTACCCCTTGTGGGAGCAATTTCGCGACCCCTTGTGGACGACTTCGCCGAGGGGGGGAGGGGGGAATTCCCCCCCCTTTCCCCCCCCCCTTGTCCACCTGTGCTCCCAACCCAAATCCCCGTTACACCTACGACCATGACCCAGCCAAATGGCCAATCGCCAATCCCAGTGGTTCAACGGAACTGTGCAACCCTCTGTATGCCACAATTTAGCCAGCCCAGCAAAGAATGTTCCATTGTGATGAAGCGTAGAAACTTTTAGTTAGTTAGATAATTTTAATTTAGTTAATAACTTGAATTTCTTCTTTGCCAAATTAAAAGTTCTTTTGTATCTTTTTGTCTAATTTTGTAACTAAAGCTCCCCTTAAAACGTCACAGTTACCATTTCCTGGTTGTTAGGTGGTCTTTTTGTGTAGTGATATTTGACACGCGATAACTTTCGCAATTTATAGAGTTTAGAAATAACTTGTTACATCATTAAGGGGGCGCTTTCATTATCGGGAGCATAGATGTAACATTTGGATCGATTTGTCAATTTTAAGAAATCCCAACCGTATTTACTTTGGTCGGCGGGATATGTTTTGACAAAATATCGGACCACGTGATGGCTACCTACTGTAGTATAGGAATGTAGTATAGGAAGTAGCGGAAGATGCTACAACCTCTCCTTCAATGTTTTTTCATGAAGTGTTATTTCTACCAAAAGCTCTAAAGTTTCCTTCAAAAGCTGTTAAAACCCTTAATATCTTTATTTGTTCCCTTACTTGAATGTTTGGTATTTGTGGTGTGTTTTGGGATATGAAAATGCATATTTTATGATGTAGCGCTATCTTTATGGCAAAACTTTCGTAAAAACTCTAAAATTGCATATTTTTCTAATAACCGTAAAGTTAACACTACATGGAATTTGATTGGCTAGCAGGATATTGAAAGCCCACAAAAAACCTTAAAAAACCTTAGCCCAGCCCTTTGCACAAAAATCAACTTAAGGTGGTGATTCCTTTTGGTGCTTTCTGTTAGTTTACGGCACAAACCAAGTCGGAATTTTACGAAACTTTCCAAAAACACTTATTTTAGTGTTCTAACACCCTCTGCGCAATCCCGGTTCAAAAATTCAACATTTGCGTTCAAGTCGGTTTTAGCCAATTTGTGACAGTTGAACAGCAGCTGCATAGTTGTAACTACATTCATTCGAAAGATCTCGTTATGCTCTACATTTTTGCTTTTTAAAGTAGCCTTCCAGCTTTTCGCTATCGTGAGATATAACCGATTTTCTTATTTTGGCATTGAAAACTTGTCATTTCTGGAGAAATCAAATAATCCATTATTTCTCGAGCTGCACATGCCGCAATATCAAACCAAGGGTATCATTTTAAAGGCACTACAGAGGGCAATTATCTGCGACATGATCGTTATCCAATTGCTATCCTACTAGCTGTAGTTTTAAAAAATGTAGTTTTTTCAAAAACACGACCAATTTTTTTCTGGGGATTGTGGAGCATTCCCTATGCAATGTGAAGGACTGCCATTTTGCAGATGCGTTCTGTACTAAATTACCCCGAGACCCTTTTTTAGTTGTCCCGATTGCGGCTTTCTAGCGAACATGGTCGCTTGCCAAACTTTGGAAAAGTAGACAAAATCCAGGTTGCGCATACGTTTTTGCTAATTTCTCCACAACGAAGAGCGATTTCTCAATAATTAAAAAAGGGTCCCCAGCTATTTGACAGATGTATCGATTGATATAACCGACGTCTCCCGAAAAAATTTATTTCAGCCTGCAAAAAATCCGGAAAATTATTTTCCTTCTAAAATACAGTAAAATAATTTCGAAAAACCAAAATTAATTTCATTGTATTCATTAAAAAGAGAACATTTAAGGCTACAGTTTGATGTTAAGACGGGTTTCTAACTCCAAATAATGAATGAGTAATAACGTTTCAAAGTTGATGACACCAAAAGGAATCACCACCTTAAGGTGGTGATTCCTTTTGGGCACATATTTGTAATGAAGTGAGCAAGATCAAAACTCTGATCTATTCCAAACTCTAAATTCTCTAAACTCTTCTCCTTTACACGGAAGGTCAGCACGTCTGTTCGCAATGAAGCAGACTTAAGCACCAGATCTCTGAAAGGTGGTGTTCCAGAATCAGAGATTCTCTGCAGCCAACCTTGGTAGGGGTCTTTGTCGGTGAGTTCGTTTGAGGCTCCTGAGTTCATTCTCCAATTGTACAGCAAGCGGGGTCAGCACTTGCTTTCTTGATGAGCACTGGATTTGGTTGAGTTCTTCCTCACTGGATCTTTGGTTCTTTCTTGTGGCTAGTAGTTGCACGGTAAACGCAACGTATATGAAGGCTAACGCGCCTTTGTTTGCTTGTAATAAGCTAGACGGTAAACGCACCGTAGTTTAAGGCAAACGCGCCTTTGTTGCTTGTAATAAGACTCAGTAACTAACAAACTGATTATTTAATGTAAACACTACAATTACTATTTGTACAGTTCTGTGCGTTCAAACTAACAATTACTACAATACGAACAGTTAGGTTACAGTACAATCAGATACAGTACAAGTTTGCTGTACCCGAGTTGCCAGATATTTTCCCTTACTAGGTTATTATTAATATTATTCCAATTTGGAATAATATTACAAACTTTGATTAAGTTATTGGGGACAAGGTCAATACTCTTAACGCCTTTTACACCCTTCTACTCTACTAACTCTTTCTAACTCAATTTCCCTATATGCTGTGTGTTATCCTATATGCTTGTGTTTTGTTACTCTTTATACGTCCCCTTACAATAGGACTGTCAAACTAGTATCACAATAAACTAAGTTACTAACTATTAACCTAGGGACGGTCTCTGGGTGAGCCCCTGAAAGTCGGACACTGCTTTCGCTCCGACACTCAGTTCAGGGATGCTATGTGAGATAGAATTTGAGGATGAGCGAAACTGTTGGGAGTTGGGAGGTCCTTCCTTACTTATTCCTAATTTGGTCTAAATTAATACAGTTATACAATAAGGGTCTTCTGATCTTCTGGACAGGACTCAAAGCAAGAGGGCCGGGGTGACGATTTTGGAAATGTAGGAAGTTGACATTTTTGACTGAAAATGGTTCTTGGGAGTCAATGAAAGTTCGCTCTGTACAGGTTTTATCGGATTCCCCAACTTGATCAGGTTTGGTCTGTCGCTGTCTCTGCCGCCGTTTACTCTACAAGATCATTCAGCTTCTAATGTACCTTCGCTAAACTGACTCGGACTGATACGACACTATGACAATAGCTTCCAAAATCACTGGGTCCTTCTCCGGACAACACAAGACTGATACCAATAACTGACTGAATCAAAGTTCTGAACTGGGTCCACCGTACTGTAGTCTCGGATGCAAATCTCGGCAGGACAGGGCTTCTTTCCGCACCTGAATCAAATGGGTTAAAACCCATTAATACAAGGTCACGGTGCGGGAATTGAACCCAGCAACCATTACTCGTTCTTTCGCTTTCCTGGCCCAAAATGTGCATTTTGGGCCCTATTTGAACTTGTGAATTGACGAAATGACACCAAACCACTGGTAATGGCCTTTTTGACGAAACTAACTGTTCATAGTAATTTCTTGTTACAAAACAGGCCTTTCTTGGCCATTTTAGATTACAACTTGGTGGTTTTGGTTAAACTTGAAGTAATTCTTCGCGTAGACAAAACGATTCATAATGTTCTCACACCTGGACCCAAATTAGGTCTTACTGACTTGCAATTAGACGAAACAACTCTTAAAAACGTGTAAACCTCGCTATTCGTACATTACTTGAAAATCTTGCTAGTTTCTGTCTTTTTCTTGCACAAACCGGGCCGCCCGGCCCGTCTTAGGTTAATACAAACAGATCCTGACAGAAACTCACTGGTTCACTTGAGCAGATTAAATAACCGAACAAAACTTGCGTTTCTGGCCTAGTTCTGGCCCAATTTTGTTGATTAATGCCACGGGAAACAGGCTTGTTTCCCGTGGCCCGCTACTAATCTAGAATGTACACAAAACTTGATGTTCTTACATAAATTTTCACAGGTTTACTTGAACAGATTAAATAACCGAACAAAACTTGAGTTTCTGGCCTAGTTCTGGCCTACTTTTGTTGATTTGCCACGGGAAACAGGCTTGTTTCCCGTGGCCCGCTACTAATCTAGAATATACACAAAACTTGATGTTCTTACATAAATTTCTGATGTTGGAAGATGGTCAGATATTTGTTGTTTACTACAATTACCCTAGCTACTGCCTACTTACCTACATATATTAAACTACTAAAACCTACGTAATGCTAACTTAAGAATTAATACTGCTGTTTATTTGATTAAACCGTTCTATGGGTAATCAGTTTTCCTACCTATATTGATAAAATAAATTAATAGGCTGCTTTGTGGGTGAGTTTTTGCACATAATCAGTATTACCTGTTTTCTTACCGAAAATGCAAAAACTCACTCACTCACTGTCTCAGCAGCCATTTTACGCAGTCCCTACTTACCGACCTACCGACCTACCGAACTACGTCTACTTCTAAATCTACCTACCCCTTATCCTAGTGCCCTAACAGGGGACGTGCCGAACCGCTATTCGATCCGGTGCTGGCAACCCCAGCAGCCAGCCGAGTGGCAGTCGCGCGTACTACCACCCTTTCACACGAGCACATAATTGCATTCGTGCAAAACTGGCATATAAATTAACAAAATTTCGATGAGCACGGATTTGAGTAAAAGTTATATATTTTTGTAGAGCTGAAAAACTGAACATTTTATGTGCTTACAGCACCAAAAAATGTTAAGTAATTAGTGAGAAAAACATCATTAAAGTTTGTTTCTACATATGCATAATTAACACATATAATGTACTAATTGGACTGCACACGTGCTAATTTGCAACATTGCTTTCTTATATAGGCTAGCTTGAACTCGTTCTAATTGTAACCCGTTAGCTCAATGGAAGAGGACTTTTCCTATTAATCCAGAGAACCTGAGTTCGAATCTCAGTACGGGTCTGCTTCTTTTCTTTTAGTTTAGTCTGTCTTTTGGCCTTTGACATGGGAAATTAAGTGATTACGGTAACGACCGTGAGCCCACGATAAGTTTTAGGCCAAGACTATCAATATCCCTATTCTAACTAGACTTTCCATATTACTATTTCCACGATTATTAAGAACGCCAGCTAATTAATATAACAGGACTGCAACTATTTTCTTACCTAGAACTAGTTTAAACTGCCAGTCCGCTAATCGGACATTTGTTATGAGGCTTTACCTAGAATTAACTAAACTACCAGTCCGCTAATCGGACATTTGTTGTGAGACTCTTACTAAAGTCTGGCCAAAAAATGTGGGGAGCGAAATTGTTTCGTTTATACTGAATTACCGTTACATTTTTGCTGCAGCAATGTATATATTTTCTGAACCGTCATTGCATAAGCTTTCTTTTGGTTGAAAAAAATTTTTTTTAAAGTAAAATTCATCAAAAGAAGCCGATTTTTTAGGTTTTGAAAGATCAGTAGAAGACAGGAACTAGCCGTTCGGTAGAAAATTAGCCCATGTCTCACACATTTTGAATCCAGAATATCAGCTGATTTCGTCAAACATTGCGATACTTATTCAATTTTTTCGATTTTCAAAATCCTTTGATCTTTGCCGCTTTTCCAACTTTGACTGGCTATTACTCGCGACTCAGTCAATGTAAAAAAATTTTAATTGGATTTTCAGGACCGCTTACGTGTCAGCTTTCATGTGATATATGTGGTTTTTCAAAATTTGAAAATCGATTTTTTCGAAAAATACCACTTTTTGACCCAAAATTTTGACAAGGCGAATCCAGCAAAAGTGGGTAAAAATAACAGTATCATAAAGTTTAGTCTGAGCTGAATCCAACGATATAAAGTTTTCATGGCTACGGCTTAAATTGCCCCAGTAACAAATTTTTAAACAATTTCCTATTTCAGGTGATTTCTGACAAGTTGTGCTATATTGTGCATTGATTTGCCGCAAATAGTGTAAACTAGCCAAAAACAGGCTAAAAGCGAAATTGTTTAAAAATTAGTTGCGGATGCAATATAAGATGTAGCCATGAAAACTTTATATCGTTGGATTCAGCTCAGACTAAACTTTATGATAATATTATTTTTACCCACTTTTGCTGGATTCGCCTTGTCGAAATTTTGGGTCAAAAAGTGGTATTTTTCGAAAAAATCGATTTTCAAATTTTGAAAAATCACATATATCACATGAAAGCTGACACGTAAACGGTCCTGAAAATCCAATTAAAAATTTTTTGCATTGAGTGAGTCGCGAGTAGCCAGTCAAAGTTGGAAAAGCGGCAAAGATCAAAGGATTTTGAAAATCGAAAAAGTTGAATAACTATCGTAATGTTTGACGAAATCAGCTGATATTCGGGATTCAAAATGTGTGAGACATGGGCTAATTTTCTACCGAACGGCTAGTTCCTGTCTTCTACTGATCTTTCAAAACCTAAAAAATCGGCTTATTTTGATGAATTTTAATTTTTAAAAAAAATTTTTTCAACCAAAAGAAAGTTTATGCCATGACGGTTCAGAAAATATATACATTGCTGCAGCAAAAATGTAGCGGTAATTCAGTATAAACAAAACAATTTCGCTCCCTACATTTTTTGGTCAGACTTTAGTGACAGATTGCTACCTATTTTATTCAATATCTACCTGTCTAAACCGGTTAGTGCCGGATTTCATAGTTGCGACTCATCCGTCCCCTAATCGCAGGGCGACCTACACGGATGACCGGAAATCCGACAGACCTGCAGACCTAATAGGGGGTCCCCGTGACCCTAGGCTGCAGAATCTGCCCTAACCGTCAAACAGAACAATATTAAACAAGGTTTTACATTGCATTTATTCCAA
The DNA here is from genome assembly GCA_030248195.1 of Trissonchulus latispiculum. Taxonomy (NCBI): domain Eukaryota; kingdom Metazoa; phylum Nematoda; class Enoplea; order Enoplida; family Ironidae; genus Trissonchulus; species Trissonchulus latispiculum. The sequence continues at coordinate 21,302 of JASAND010024090.1, forward strand.
AACTGACAATTTTACGTCAACCACGCGTCTAGGTTATAATAGAACTAAATCCCCTAATTATTTATGATTAAGGGCCAAATTGCTACTCAATTTGGCCCAGGTCCTGCCTAATATCTGAGCAATTACACATTCATTCTGGCATTTCCAAGACCCTTATCGAACAAAGGGAGTTTACATGGTCTGCCCTCGATCACACTCACAGTCACACAATTTTGGTTCAGAATTCACACTTAAAAGGGGCTAAACTTGGAACCTCATAATCCATAAGGTATTTACCCAAGAAGCCGACTACGTAAATTTGGGGTTCGCATTCACACAATAATGAGCACAATCACACCAACATTAATACAAACGGCTACACATAACAATACAAATCCTAACTCTTTCCTACCTAAACCTACTTAAATCTATCTAAATCTACCTATTCTTTGTATGCACATTTTGTTGTAGCTTTGGGAATTAACGGGTCTCCGTCGGGAGCCCAAAGTTTGTAAGTTTGTACTTTTGACTAAGACTGGAACTTTGAAACTGTGAAAATTGTATTGGAAAGCTGACGAGTAATAATTGCTTGGCAATTATTACTAAACAACAACAATTAATTCCGCTAAGGACAGCTTGATTAAATTAACTTTGGGGAAGCCGGCCATTCCCCTCAAAAATACTGAATAATTAGTAATTAAAACTGTTTCTGAGTTTTAAATCCTGCTGGCTTTAGGTAGCCGACCTACACAAATAACATAACACAATTACAGACAATGTTTTTAACTTCAGTAGTGCCTAACTGTACGAATATGGCCGGCAATTCCTAATTGCCGGCTGTGGGGAGAATTATTCCCTAGACTTAACTTGATTCAGAACACGAGGTCGTAACCAAGTTACCTCCTACCTCAACTCAAGGGTGGGTCCCCACTCAAAATCCCTTCATTATTAAACAACCCCAAAAAATGTGAAAAAGGAAAAAATGACTGGCCACGAGGGCTCGCTGAGTAAAAAATGTAAAAACTGGCCACGAGGGCTCACCGATAAAAAGGTAAAAACTGGCCACGAGGGCTCGCTGATTGAAAAACGTAAAAACACTGGCGACGAGGGCTCGCTGATTGAAAAACGTAAAAACACTGGCCACGAGGGCCAGTTTGACAGACGCATAAGGCATTTAACCTATTCCAAGGAAAATGGATTCAGAATGACCTTATGGATAGTCCAACAGATACATCCAGTTCAGATATGTCCGAAGATACAGATGAGGAATTGGATAATGCTACAAAGAAGCTCCGAACTCGAGAAGTCCGAGTGAACTTAAATGCCGTCGAACCTACTGTCATAAAGACTAGAAAGAATAGGAAGAGTAAGAAGAAAAGGAAGAAGGTCATCAAGAAGATAAAGAAAGCAATTGGAGAAATTCATATTCCTGAATCTGACCTCTGCCCCCAAGATATCAAGTTTCTCCGTAGACTTCTGAAAGTTGTTCGGAGCATAGAGAGAAAGCTCGCCCAAAAGGAAGAACGTCGTATATGGCAGATGAAGAGAGAAAGGGAACGATGCTGGGAATCATACCAGCAGTTCTTGCTCGCTCGAGCCCGAATGGAAGCCCTCCATCCCGTCAGGAGAACAACCGATCCCCCGATAGTGCCCAAAAGAAGAACTCCTACACCAACCCGCAAGAATAGTCTTAGATCAAGCTCTGTTCCCACGACCGTACGACTATCCCAAAAGGAAAAGATGGATTTATCTCCCCCCGAGAATGAATATAACGAATCTCCTATGCCTAAGCCACCTAATAATGTGAAGGGTTCAACTTCACTGCCTTTTCCCATCCTGATAATGTGGATTGCCTTTGGCCTGATGATAGCCATGTTGGTACCTTGCATCCAAGCACAGGAAAATGAAGACTACCTCACTCAAAAGGCTAAAGCGATGAATACTATGGTATCCACTAAATGGGGATTAGCCCTATCTCCCAAGGGATTAATGGCCACATATACTAAAACAGAATATGTTCCAATTCTGATTCACATGAAGGTGCCCAAACCTCCACAACTTAAGAAGATGCAAGCTTGGGCATTCCTCTGTTCCCTCTGTGGAGGAGAGCCCTCTTCAGTTCCAGAAACCCTTCGGGATCAGTGTAAGAAATGCGACACACCCCGGAATCGAGCGAACGAACTACTTGCTGACTGCCCTCATGAACCACATCTAACTGGACTGATTAGAAACGTAACGGAAGAATATCATGAGATGTATGGTGGAATACTCAACACTAGATTTTACTCGTCAGTAATGAAGATCATCTGCGACAAAAGCCCTATTTTGTGCAACCTAAATATCAAGAATATAACGAATCCCTTTATGCAGACACTGGATATCAACATGTACAATCCAAACTCCCTCTTCAGAGAAACAGGCGAGCCGTCGGTACCATCATTGGTATAGTTGGACTTGGTATGGCCATATCCAATACTGTTAATTTGGGATCCGTAAGAGATAAGGTCAATGCCGTCATTGAAGCCACCCAGAAACTGGATGAACAGGTAATCGCTCATAACGAAGCCTTGGAGAAGTTAGTTGAAGCGAATGAACAAATTTATTCTTTTATGCATTATTCCGTACAAGAATTAGTTGGGTTGATCAATTCTGCTCGATGCGAAGCCTTGACCATGAGTACTCAGGTGCAGTATTCATTAATTGTGTCCAATTTTGAGCATTCTCTCAAGCACAGTATTGATAGCGTCATGACTGCTGGATTGGACGGACGGATCTCTCCTAGCCTTATCAACTACAAAATCATCCGCGACATAGTGAATGGACATGCTCAACTTAATCAAACAATTTTGAGGGACGAACCTAGCCTGATTTATAGATTTGGAAAAATCTATCCTGTACGAATGGACATCAGAAAACTACTTTTCGGATTTATTATAGAAATACCTACTCCCACGCGAGAGGATGTGGCACCTATATACGAGGTCAGCAATGTTGGATATAATGATCCCTCAAGTCATGCCCAGATAAACCGAGGGGGTGCGCTCCCTTAGGCTTGTCTGGAACAGGGGGATCCGAGGATATGGGAAAAGATGATGGGGGGCCCCGGGGGAAACCCCGCGCCCGGGGGGGGGCCAAAAGGATGGGGGGGCCACACCCCCCCCCCCCCCCCCTATATATTAGAGGACCTGAAGGTTATATACGGTTGAAGGTTATGCGGTTATGATAATGATTACGGATTTACTCAGTTCTGTGTCTTATCTACTCGGTAAGCCCGAAGAAGGCATCGATCGGTGAACAGGCAAGGTTGGTGAAAACGGTCAAAGTTCGCGTATGGTCGGCAGATTGACGCGGATCAGACCGTCGGTTCACCAACAGCGATGTTGGATGTCTCTCAGAGATGAGGTTTGGCCTTTACTAAAGGAGAATATCTCGGGGATCCTATCGACTGGTTCACCGGCCGGTCGGCTTGGGTACCCCAGTTTAGAATTGTGGTCGCCCTCGAAACAAATACAAAATCCAATAAATTTGGGCCAACAAGTCTTCTGCAGTATTCCAGTTGGCTCAATGTACATCACCACGGCAAGCTCGACCCTTTGGTGATCGAAAGTGATCTCCTTTGATCAAGATTTCGAAAAGGAAATAGTGAAGGCCCCAGTTCCTCGCTTCGTCAGACACGAGGTTAATCATCGTAACTCCGAATTCTCTGAAATCAAGCTCGAAGAATGCCAATCATCACCAGGATTATGGGTTTGTAGACCGGAATCGTTGATTTCAACACCCCAATCAGCTTGTCTCAAAGCCAACGTTTTAGCCACTCCTATTGATTCCGCAAATTGTAGGCAACAGATGATGGTGAAGGTTCTAACTCCCGACACAGATTTTGCCTCCACACCAGCCGGTGTATTAATTAGAACCAGCCATTCCGAAATCATGCTGACTCAAACTCCCCAACTACAACATGTATCACGTGGTGAAACAATTGCAGTACCCAGTAATGGTGTAATATGGATTGAGCATGGATCCTATAATCATATTATAGTTGGTGATCTCGTGCTAACCAGCGCAATAGAGGTAGTACAATACTCGGCGCCCCTCATCACCTATAGAGTCCCCTTCGAAGCCACCGATTTGGGTATAGTGCCTATCCAATTCACCGATCTGGAACGAGCAGAATATGAAAATAAAGCTGTGAAGAAACTGTTGGAAAAACATCACCGCACTGCACCGCTCGTCATCCACCCACTCAACATGAATGTTTGGACGGGTTTCATAATCATTCTTATCCTGATTGTCGTGGGAGTAATCATCACAATTTGGTTCTCCCCGTGTATGGGCGAATTCCGGAACAACCTCGTCCAACGAATACGCGGATCCTGTTTTGGTCTGGGACAACGACTGAGTAAACTGGGAACAGGAACTCAAAGAACTCCAACCTCACCTCCAACGTCACCTCCTGACAGCTCAAGCCCATCCGAATTGCGTAGCCGATCACCTCTGCTTGGAGGACCATTGCATCCAATACATGCCGTCACAGAAGGCAGAGCTAGAGGAGCTAGGCCTCGTTCCTATGCTCATGCCCCTGGAAGAGGACAACTTAGATTTGAAGATATCCCTTTGGAACCATTACCACCATACCCACCTTATTCACCAGAATCAGGATACCCTAACCCTATCAGACCTAGAAGACCACTATTATCTGGACCAGAAGAAGAACACCAAAGAGATGAGCCATTCCACCAACTTCATCAATATCGAGCTGGATCATATGAACGGGAAAGTCCGCCATTGCGCGCTGCAAGCCCAGATATTGGAAGAGCTGGAGCTCGAGCCGTTACTCCACCGCCGTATCAAGGCAATCGGCCTAGAGATCCGTCAAGTGGAAGAAGATCCCGGGATCGCATCTATAGTTTACAGGATACACCCGAACATTTGTCCGAATACAGATCTCCTAGTGCTTCCCCGTTGTTGATAGACATATCATTACATGGTGTTGTAATGACAGCCCTTCTAGATACAGGAGCTAACATTACCGTTATCTCTGATGGTATGGTAAAGAAACATAAACTGCCCACAATTGAGTTGGAAAAGCCTAGATGGAGTCTATCTGCTACTGGACACCGAATGAACATCGACAGAAAGGTCGAAGGTAAAATCACCTTCCCTGGAACTCCAAATTACCCTCCTGTACCGCATACATTTTTCGTTAGTGAGAATGCCCCCCAAGACATCCTATTGGGAACCGATTTCCTGGCCAAATTCCACGCCTCTTTTGAAATCTCTGTCCATACTAATGAAATCAAAATTCATTCAACCCATCCACCGGGAACCTTCTCGATTCCTATATCGACCCCTCAACACCCATTAGAAACCGCCTATAGAGTGACCCTGATGGAGAACTTTACCTTACCGGCTAGATCTAGAGCAATCATCAATGCAATGGTGGAAATTCCCCCTGATGTTATCCTAAATGTGGAAGGAGACTTTGACCCTCACCCACACAAGTTTAACTCCCCTCATCATCCGGATCGTCCCCTAGCATGCCTCCCTGCGAGAGTAAGATTAGATTCAAAACATATCATCATATATCTGGAAAATTATTCCGAGGATCCTATCAAGCTATATGCTAACGAATGTATCGGAAGTGTTACACCACAAGTGCCGGACAGAAATCATCTGAAAGAGGACGCTGAGGATGGTTGTCAGTTTTATTATGTCCGTACCCCAAGCCAGGGCGTTCTGCACCTAAACCATGTTATGGACTACCCTGAAGAAGAATTCCCTAGAGTTACCACTAAGGTAAAGCGAGGTCAACTTCTCACCTATGATGATTTGCCTGAAGTTTACAAAGAGATGCCGCGCCCTTCAGCCCAATTGACTGAACAAGAAATTGATCAGTTCTGTGAGTCCCTAATGAAGAATGAAAAAGTATTTTCACATCATCCCTATGATGTGGGGAAGTGTTCAGTTTTTCAGGCTACCATCAATACCGGAACAAATTCACCTTTATATTCCCCTCCCTACAGATTGCCGGTACATCTGCGGGAAACCCTGTTAGAGGAACTTAAGGAAATGCTGAAACATGGATTCATTAGACCTTCACAAAGTCCATGGGCCTCACCTATGCTATACGTCCCTAAACCAAATGGAAAATGGAGATTGTGTGTTGATTTCAGACGAATAAATCAAGTTTCACAGCCCGATATTTACCCTCTACCACGAATTGATGACATACTGGCTGCGCTAAAAGGAGCTAATTATTTTAGCACACTGGATTTGAACAAGGGATTCAATCAGATAGAATTAGACGAAGAATCTCGAGCCAAGGCGGCATTCAACACCTTCCATGGACAATTTGAGTATAACGTACTCCCCTTTGGATTAAAGTCAGCACCCGGTAACTTTCAAAGATGTATGGAACGAGTATTGGGAGACCTACAATGGAAGAAATGCATCATTTATATCGACGACATCTTAATCTTCTCCAAAAACTTCAGTGAACATCTGGAGATCATGCAAGAAATCTTTGATCGATTAATGGCAGCCGATTTGAAGCTGAATACTGAAAAGTGTTCATTTCTGCAGACACAGGTAAAGTATCTGGGGCATACTATCTCTGCGAAAGGCGTAGAACCTCTGGCCGACCGAATCAAATCCATACAAGAATTTGCCCAACCCAAATGTGTGAAAGATGTGGAAAGTTTCCTTGGGATGTGTGCCTATTATGCTAAGTTCATCAAAGGATTTGCCTCATTGGCCAGCCCTCTATACCAACTTAAAAAGAAGGAAAACAAGTTCACTTGGAATGCTACACATCAGAAAGCTTTTGAAACATTGAAACAAGCCCTACAAGAAGCACCTGTATTGGCTCATCCTGACATTGACCGTCCATTTGTTCTGCACACTGATGCTTCTGATCTTGGCCTGGGCGCCGTACTGTCACAAGATCAGGAAGATGGGAAAGAACATCCTGTAGCCTACGCTGCCAGATCCCTGAAGAAACATGAAAAAAATTACAGCACACATGATAAGGAGTGTCTTGCCATCAAATTCGGAATACAACATTTCCGACATTTCCTGTATGGAGGACCACCCTTTCTAGTAGTTACTGACCATTCTGCCTTACGATGGCTTATGACTGCCCCGCCTCAGAACTCACGGTTAGCCCGATGGAGAGTTGAACTTAGTGAATATACCTTCGATATCAAGCATAGGCCCGGAAAAGACAATAGCAATGCTGATGGACTATCAAGAAATCCACTTTTCCGAGACATTGCCGGACCAAAACCGAATCCACCTCTAAATGTCCGGGTCATTACACCACCAGTAGGACCGGAAGTAGCGGATGGACTTATCGGAGCAATTAATTGCTTAATTGCCTATCATCCTATACCCGGACGACAGGTTATGATGGCACGAAAAAGACTACAACTAGACTCTGGTAGTAAACATAGTGTTGATGAATTATCTGAACGGATGCAATCCATCGATCTTCGGACTTTGGATGAAGCCGAAGCAGAAGAAGCCCTGAGTTCATTACAGAAACCCCGAAAAGGTGCTCAATTAGCCGCTAACTTGCCTAACGCACAGGAACGGAAAGATCTGGACCTACAAAGTTCCTCCCACGAAGGGAAATCACTAGGAGTACAAGACGTAGCAGCGGAACCAGGACACATCGATTCAAATTCCATGTCTTCTCAAAAGAATGAAGGTCCGGAAGATAACCCTCCTGAGGACGAACACGAAGCAGCCTCCAAAGGATCAAACCAACTCAGTCCTAAATCATTGTCATCTGGATCCTGGGACGCTGATTTCTTCGCTTCAAAGCCTGTGGATGATGTAGATCAACCAGAGATGCCCGAAGCTCTTAAGGAACACGAAAAAAGAGAAGATATCCCTATTGAAGGACCCCTATATCTAACTAACACCATATGGGATCGCTTAATTGAACAACAAGAAAGTGATATCTTCTTTGCCGCCATTAAGAGATATCTTGTCCACGATATCCTACCTTTAGATTTTACAAAAGCGGTTAAAATTGCGGCAGCAGCCACAGAATTTATCATTGATGATGATGTCCTATATCGATTGTCTAAAAGTCGAGAAGAAACCAACCGACAACTTGCAGTACCCTTGCCCCTCAGAAAGCATATACTGTTGGCTGCCCACGACAGCCCCTTTGCCGGACATTTAGGAATTGCCCGGACGCATTCAAGGATACAAAGAAATTATTGGTGGCCCTCATTGTGGGCATCAGTCAGAGATTGGGTGAACACCTGCCGAATTTGCATGGCACACAAAGCTCCTCACCGAAGAAAGAATGCCCACCTTCATACCATTCCCCCTACGGAACCTTTTGATCGAATCCATGTGGACATTATGGACATGAGAAGACCATCAATTCACGGCCATCGATACGTAATCTCCTTCATAGACGCCTTTTCCAAATATGTGGTAGCCGTCCCTGTTCGAGTGGCCACTGCGCTGGTCACCGCTTATGTGTTTGTCGAACACATCTTACTGAAATTTGGAGCCCCTCGAAAGTTGGTCAGTGATCAAGGAGTACAGTTCGTATCAGCACTGAATAAAGCGATCTGCAAGCTAGCCGACGTTAGAAAAGTGGAGACTACCAAATATAATCCCAGCAGTAATGGACAAATAGAACGATGGCATCGTACACTCAAGCATATGTTGCGCACTACTGTACAGGAACATATAGATTGGGACAGAATGATCCCCTATTGTACCTTTGCCTATAACACTAGTGTGCATGCCTCAACCGGAGAAACACCATTCTATCTGGCACATGGATGGGATCCTACTCTCCCCAACAGCTACAAATTGATTACTCCAGCCGAGCTGCATCACGTTCCGGATTATGTTGCCCAAGTTTCCGAAGGATTAAGGAAGGCCTGGAAGTACGCAAGAGATCACATTCAAGCTGCCCAAATCACTCAGGAAAGAAATTACAACCGCGGTGTCCGACAAATTACTTTCCTGCCAGGAGATTTGGTAATGGTTCAAGCACCACAAAAGGCTGGACAAAATGTGAGTCATAAATTGAGACCTTTCTATTGCGGACCCTACCGGATCGTGGATGTTCATCCGCCAGTTGCCGACCTCAGACTGGCCAATTCACGTAAGGCTCAGATACATAGAGTCAACTTTAGACGGATGAAACCAGTCCCAGCGCCTCATGTGCTTCCCCTATCCCCAGAAGATCAGCTGACAGAGGAAATGGAGGGAGACCCAAACCTTCATGCTGACATCAGTTCAGATGAAGATCTTCTATCAACAGCTCCAACTTTAGGATCAGAGCCTGAACGGAAATCACGCACATCTAGAAGAAGGAGAACTCCTTCCCCAGACATAAGAAAACCTATTGATCAATATAGTGACATAGAAGATAACGCTTCTGATCCTGAACTCATCGCTGAAACCCTTGTGGAAATGACCTGGGCCCCTATTAATAATGATTGGTTGGAAGTGCAAGCAGAGCGATTAGGAGACGTTACTATTACTAATAATCCTCACCTCCAAGATTGGGGTCAAGATATTCCCCTTACCTACCCCACAGTAGTACTCGACGTTAGACCAGATGGGAACTGTTTTTATCGAGTACTGGCTGCTGCTATCTACGGTGGTGAGCATCGACACCCAACGGTCCGAGAATTAATGCGAGACTACTATAATCATCATCCTAGAATTCAGGAAGCCATACAGCGAATGCAGGCACCGAAGAAATATGATCCAGAGGTTATCTCACGTCCCGGAACCTTTGCCACGGAGGTAGAGATATTCCTCGCTGCGAACATGCTGAACACTCAGATTGTAACCTATGTAAACCCGAAAGATAACTATTGGATGTGGTTCACCCATACACCTGCATTTCTAGGATCAAATATTGACCCTGACCCCAGATCTATCTATATTTGGCATGTGAACAGAAATCATTATATGTTGGTCCTAGATATAGAGAAAGGATTCTTGAAGCCGTTTCATACTACCTACCCGGAAATCATCAGATCCTGGTCCTATGCTCTCCGTCCCACGTCATCCCAAATGAACAAAGATTTAAACCCCTCACCACATGCGTCTGCCCAGTTTTCCCCAATACAGCCGCAAGAATACTTTGATCCCAAACCCCCTCTTCCAACTCAGTCACAGGAATTCCAAGATCCCAGGCCTCGCCGTGAAGCGGCATCACAGGCCCGTGAGAATATTCGGTCATGGTCAACAGTCTTGCGATCTGGTAGAACGTACCAGAAGCCCTATGGGCAAAAATAATGTATCAGTAATTATATGAGGGGAGAACTCAATGCAAGCTCTCTCCCCAAGAATGATAATTGGAAGAGTCAATCAGTCTAATTAGCGTACACTATGAGAAAATACCTATCTTAAATAGCTCATCTAAACAAGGCTCTATTACAAATTTAAAATTAATAATCTCAAATTATTCACTAAATTCCAAAATTAAACAAAAAATTGTTTATGTACAAACCTCCAATTATCATTCCCCACATAATAACAAGAAAATCATATAAAAAGAAATATAACTAAGAAAATTAACATAAAAATATGAACAAATGTTTAGAGAATTGGTCATTTTGTATAAAGTTTGGTTTAGAAGATTTCATGAAGTTTTAAAATGTGAACTGTGTTATGGGAATATAAATAACTGTTTTATGTGCATGAATTTGTGAGTAGTCTAGTCAAGAAGTGTAAACCAGAGTTGCCAATAGTAAGCCATGCCCTTTCTTCCCGTCTCACACAAGTATTAATTATGTAATTGCCATACTTTTATTCCTGATCTTATTATCTAGTATGTGTATCCTTGATCTTATTATCTAGTATGTCTAATTAGTTGTTTTATAATGTTAATCTGTGATGATAATTGCCATAAATGTATATTATTCTGTAACTACACGTACACGATTCCTGGGTTCATAACCAAAACATGTAAATGGTCCCTATGTTGATTGTTAAATCAAATTAAGAAATTGGTATTTCTTAATAAGCTAAAGTCTGTGGCACTTCATAGCTTGATTCTCCGTTAAGAAATAGGTATTTCTTAATGTGCCCAATGTCGCAAGTTGAGGAATGATTGTTATGGTTCGACAATTGTTCCTATGTATTCTTCTTGCATTCTAGATGAACAACATCAACGCCGCTGTGATCCACCAGAATTCCCTTGAACAATTGAGACGGTTGTCTCTATTCCAACTCCCTTACCACCCTGATAGCCCTGGGCATTACATCTACTTCAGGAGTAATGCCACTGAACACAAGAAGTTATCCAACTTCGCGAAAGTGGAAGGTCGCGATGCCAAGGGCGACCCCATTGTGATTCGCCACTGGAACAAGGCCGCTTTCACGGCCGAAAACCTCTACCAGGCGATCCTCGCCTTCCTCACAGGATCCTTCTCAACCGCCTACAAGATCCTGAAGGTTGAACCCCTGGAGGCCAAACAGATGGCCAACGCGGATGTGCAGCTCAGCCGCCTCCTCATGAACCCGAATTACCACTACCCATTCAAAACCCTTGTCATGGGTGCAGTCCTCTTTGCCAAATTTTCCCTCCCCCAATTCAAGGAAGAACTGTTGGCGACCAGAGACAGTCGCCTCATGGAGGCCACCAGAAATCGATTCTGGGGTATCCACCAGGAACTCCTGGACCTTCGCCTCAGAGAATTGGAGGTGTCTAAGAAGACCCTCGATCAGGAGGCCTCCGACCACTGTGCCTCCCATCAGGCCGCCAACATGCTCGGCCAATTGCTGGAATTCTTCAGGGTCTATCTGAAGGACCCTGAAGGCATCTACACCGTGCGCCCTCGAGTGGCCGTGATTGGAGGATGCGCCCTCCAAAATCCCCAGGTCTTGGCCCTTCTCAGAGAAATCGCCGGAACATCAGAACCGCTGATGTTCCCTATCACGAAGGCCACCCCCGTCCGCTGTCTTCGGGTGGCCTTGGCCATCCGTTCCCCGCTGCTCACCAGAATTGTGGTGGTGCCAGAGATTGACACTACCATCCACAAATGTCCCAACGACCTCTACAGGGATGAGGCCATGCGACTCCATCAGGAGTTCAAGGATATTCCGCCCTATATGGAATCGGTGCCCATGATCCGGGCCTTGCCAACATTGGTCTATGTCCGAGATTCCGTCGACCCAGTGAAGACCATGAAGAAAGATCCTGCCTGGGCCGGATTGGTGTGGGGATGCTACACATTCCGTGATGACGGCACCCACTTCCGGCCCCAGGATCCCGTGGCCATTCCCACCGGGCACACCTATGCCCTTCCCCTCTGTTCCAACCAGAGGCTTCTTCAGTCCTGGACGGCCACCTCCCTGAAGCGGGTCCCCCTGTCCGTTTACCTCAGTAAACGGCCCCACAAGGACTCTCCCATCTACCGGCCCCGCCATCCAGATACCAAGCCCTATGGCTCTTCAAAGGCCAAGGAGTCCCAAAGAAAGGTCCCTGATTCCCCCAAGAGGAAGGTTCCTCATTCCTCTCCAAAGAAGCGGTCCCCCTCTGTCCCATCTCTAATGTCCCTATCCCTGCATGATCGCCCCCGATTCTATGGACCGCCCTCTAAGAGGCCCAGACGCCGTTGAACTGTTGTCTAAGGCTGTGATATATGTTAATCTTTTTGTTTTAGTTGAAATTGTTATGTACAGATATTTGTCTTGTTTGTTTATGCATTGTACATGAGACATGTATCTAATAACCGTTTCCTTTTTAGCTGATTTTAAAATGAGATAATCTTGAGAAGTCCACTAACTGCTCCAAAACCCCCAACTTTCAGAAATATTGCGTCTAATGGACCTCGACTGGGTACGTCAGGCTAGACTGCACAACACATACGCAATTCCATACTAGAATTCATTAATCTGTGGCATTAGTGTTTTCTACTTTCAGATGGAAAATAAAGAGAACAACCCCCCTCCCAATACCTATGACCCTATGGATCCGCCCCAACGGAACCGTGTCAGAGAAGCCCTGATGGAATGGGGCATCTACTCTGTCTCAACGGATCCTTCACCAACCATCCGTCACAGAGCCCCAGTTCCTTCTGCGGTGCCAAACCCTCCACCTGCCCAGCCGTATCTTGGTTACAGGCCCACAACCTGTACACCCACATCAGAAGGTCAGGCGCTTTGCCCTCAATGCGGAGTTCCTTTCGCAAAACCAGGTCAGAAGCGGGCCGCAACCCGTTGCCCAGTAAAGGTGCCTCATTGGCTTGGCTCCTACACAGTCCTGAAGAGCCTAAACGACCATCCCCATCATGAGCCGAAGACCTATGGAGCGGAACGTCTTCTGGAAATGTTCCCCAAGGAAGACAAGTACCCGGTCGCCACCCAATATCCGGGTTACAAGGCCAAATTTGACGACACCGGTCTCCGCCTCAGGAAAGCTCAAATTGATACAGACAACGCTGTCAGCATCCATCCTGACACAACTGTTCAGGACCACATTCAGGCCGCCTTCCGCATTTTCCTATTCAACACCTATAAGGCGGATGATACTCCGGGGGACAGAGCCCTCTACGCTATCTCATTGGAAAATCTGCGAACGGAAATTCTGCAGATAGTCAACAACCCAGCAATTCAGAATCCACAACCCTACTACCCTCCACCGCCTTTTGGGCCGGAGCCCAACTACCCTACGATGATGAATGAAACTCGCCCCTATCCTCCCATTTCACCCCCCAAGTCCCCAAACCAGGACTTTTCTGCCGAGGAGGATTGGGAAGAAGAGGAGCAAAATGTTGAAGAAACCACACCTGCTTCCGAAACCGAATCCTTCCCGGAATCTGAGTCCCTCCCGGAATCCGTGGTAGATAGTTTGGATCCACTACCCCCGCCTGGTATGGCACCTCCCCTGGTTCCTGATGATTGGCGCCATGACATCCCCAATTACATCATCAGGGAGATTCAAGCTCTGCGAAGCTGTCTGGAGGCCGAAATCATTCCTGCCAGAGAATACTGGCGGCAGCTCGAGGAATTGCGGCTCCTTTGCAGAGCCAATGAACCTGAAAGGAAGCCAGAACCGACCAACGTCCCGCCAGATACCCTCCCTTGCGCTTGCGCAGAATGCGATCCTCCCACCTTGGAGGAACAGATGGAAGACTATTTGCGCTGGCTCACAGAGTCCCCTGAGCCCTTCTACTATGAGGAGGAAGACTACACTCCCCCTCGCTGGAGCAGTTAGACTAAGCTGTATAATAGAGAATTGCAGTTAAAAATGTTCAAAACTAATAAAAAAGTACTATTTTGTGAAAAATACAAAAAAAAAACCGATATGCAAATAAAATAAAAATAGTGGTGTGTGTTTTGCTGTAAATGTAGTAACTGTGAAGTTTTGTAGAAGTTTTGTAGGTAATTAAGCAACTGTTGGTGTCTAATAATCCAAAAAGAACCAAAAATAGCATGCGGTTATTTGTACAGAAAGTTTCATAACCATAACGAGAGATTTAAAAACAACTGCAGTAGTCTTGTAAAGCATAGCTAATTGTATTCTATTACACTGTTCATTATGATGTTGTTTGGATTTATAATTGTAATTGTAATACGGGAAATCTTGTGTGAGTACTGTGTGAAAAGGGAGAAGGTTGGCTAAAAAAGGGAATGTTATAAAATAAAAACGGCAACAAATAACGTGTTTGGTATTTTCAAATTCAGAACCTTAGCTGCTTGTATTTTATCCGGAATAATAGTTAGTTCGTTAAGTTGTTTTGTTGAATAAGTCATTCAGTAATTTTATATGTCACATTATTCTGTTGTATCGTGTCAGTATTGATAATGTTTTAGTTGTATTGTTGTACAGATTATCGTAATGATCATAATAAGTGTCTGTTGTATTAATTGATTACACTTAATGATTATGTGCTTGTGACAGTTCAAAAAATGAATTGAATAGTTGCTGATAGTGTAGTTACTAATATTCGAGAATGTTAAAAAAAACGGGAAGTTCAATGTTTATTTCAAGACTAATCGTGAAAGCCCGAACGAGTTGAATCAGATTCTAATGTGCTAACCGGAAGTATCCAGTTGTGTGTTTGTAATTATTATATTTGTACTGTGCCCTATTGGTTATCCCGAAAATACGAAAGTTAATGAGTTAAAAAGAATGAGGAATCTTTATGAAGAGTCATTTTGAAACAGTCCCGTGGTTTATTTTTTATGCTGTAACGGTCGATAATAATTTGAATTTGGTATTGAATGAGGATATAGTCTTTGTACTGCTGGAATGAATTGTAATGACGTGAGACGGGAACAGTAAATGGATAACCAATATTCTCAGTTTTCATATTGATATCTAGAAAAGGAGACGAGATTAGGGAGGTACGGGCCCATTGAAGGCCGACCCCTAATAAATGCTGTAATATAAGCCGGGTGCGCTTATGAATCCCCATGCTGAAATATAAGCCAGGTGCGCTTATGAACCCAAATCCCCTGCCGATACTGAACCAGGTGTGTTCAGTGCAATTTGAACTAGAAATTTAAGTAGAATAGTTTACGTTTTGAAGGTTATGGTGGTTGCGGAACGGATCCATAGTAGATCGACCCCACCGGAAAAGGATATGCAAATTAGTTTACGTTTTGAAGGTTATGGTGGTTGCGGAACGGATCCATAGTAGATCGACCCCACCTGCAAGAAAGAGAAGAAGTAGAAGTCAGAGTTTAATATTCAGAGCAGATGTTATACCGAATTGCAATTAGTAAGCCCTAGAAGGCTAGAGTACTAAGGAATAATGATATGAACTGGGATATACGTCAAGCACGAAACACAGCACGTGTAGAATACTCTTTATTGGTCTTAATCTTGATTATTGGAAGAACTGTTATATAGAACGATTGTTAGTGATTATGGATTAGAAGTAATAGATGATTGTTGTGATGTGTAACTGATAACGTGATCGAAGGAAACGACTTTACATTTTGGTTTATTCCCCCTAGCAGAAATCCCACCCATTTTTCTTGTGGAGGTTGTAATGGAATGACTTAGATCTTGTGTTCAAAAGTGGTTAAAAAGCTAGTTTCTAATTGGTCATCGTTCCAAAAGAAGTTTCTACACTAAACGGAGTCTAAAAGATCTTGCCTATGCTAAGTTTTAGTTTTAGTAATTGTGTCCAAGCCATAATTAATTGTCATTGTGTAATTGTTGAAACCAGAGTTGCCAGTCCCAAATAAGCATTTTTCAACTAATACGAGAAGACAAGTCTTCAGTAACTCAAACATTAACACAAGAGAAGGGCACTTACAAGCCTAGTTAGGATCAATCAGTCCAAATAATGATCTATTACATGTGAAGTAATAAAAATCATACTAATGAGGCCGATTCCAAAACTCCCCTTTCCGAAAGGACAGGTGTCCTTTCCCTTAGTGGCCCGGGTGCGGTCACTCTCCCCTTCCATTGCTAGAAGCTAATAAGAACGGAAGAATCGTAAAACCCTAAAAATCCTAGTATTGGTATAAAAGCGAAGCTAATAATTATTATGACAAGAATTCAACATTTCTAGCGGAAAAGAATACACTAATCCTTATCAGCAGTGTCTTAAAAGCCCTTTTCAGTTTCTGATAACACATATTGGAAGATGGTTTGACCAAATAATCACATAATTAGGTTATACGTAAGAAATTAAAAGTAATAAGTACCTAAGTATGTTTATTTGCAACAATTTGTGTTTTACAATGTTTTAGGGTCTTAATTTGTTATTAATCATTTTAACTAGTGTTAGTTAAGCTTAATTTATGTTAATTAGCTAATTATTACGTAGGAAATGAAATTTTGGTCTGTGATGCAACTTAGGCTCATATGACAGAGAAATTTCTCCCATTTCCAAAAATGCAACCCCCACGTTTTAACTCCCAAAATTGAGTGAGTTATAAAGGAAAATGTTTTAGTAAGATTAGCTTTTATTCCTTAATCTTACTTTGCCTAAAAGGAAAGTCCTAAAAGTGGACTTCTAAAAAAGCTTTATATTAACTTCCTTCCCTCTTTCCTTTCTCCTTTCTTTGTCTGGGAGGTTGTCTACCTCCCAGACTACAAGGCAGCCAGGTGCGCTGCTGTTCCCCCTTTCTTTCATCTTTCCCTACGTACGCTAGGCTTGTCCTCAGGTGAACTTTTGTTGGGCCTAGTCCAACAAGAAGAGGACAACAAAAGTTCGCCTCTAGAAAAGAAAAGAGGACACAAATTTTAACACATAGGTAAAGTTCAGAGGGGGCTTAATTAATTCCCCACAATAAAAATTATTACGAAAATTAGTCGGTTAAGTCTAGTTAAACTTGTAAAATATTAAGGTTCTCGTTTTGAGTCTTTGTAACCTACGTAGATCGCGTAAAAATTAGAAACAAAAGCCAAAATTCGTGCTATTTCCCCTTTGGTTACGTTTACATGTTAACCAAAATTTTGCAAAGTTTTGCAGAATTTCAGCATCCAAAATTAATCAAAAAAGAGGTCAGTTGGGGGCAATATGTCCCCATTATCGTTAATCTTCCCTCCCCCGGGCTGGCCGGTCCGGCAAGCCGCTGGACTGGCCTATGGTAGAGATAGCAAGCTTCTAGAAAGTTCTAGAACTTTCTAGAAGCTTTAAGCTAAAATAAAAGAAAAATTCCGCCCCCAGTTCGCTAATGACCTGTCACCGAGCTGTCAGCAAAACTGTCAGCTCGGTCCCCAAAATTTTAAACTCATCAGTGTTCGTTTAGCAGCGACCGACAGCGGTCGGATTTTTAGTCCCCCTCCCCTGTGTGTGTTACTTCTCGGACCACTGGTGTGGTACGGGAATATAGTAACACACACTTCCCCGTAGGACGCTTTAGGACTTTTCTGGCCCACACTGGCCAGAAAAGGGTTGAGACAAAACACGAACACTCCAACTTGAGGAGCCTTAAGGATCTTCTATATCCGGCTCAGAATCACTGCCTAGGACAAAAACTTAGGAATCTTTTTGGCCTTTTTGGCCTTATTTTTTTTTGCAATTTTTCGGCCTTTGGGCCTTATTTTTTATATATATATTTTGGGCCTTCATGGCCAATTTTTATGGAATTTTTGGGCCAGTGAGCCCCGATTTTTATAGCATTTTTTGGGCCTAAGGCCACTTTTTTTTTTCTTCATGATGGACCTTCGGGTCAAATTTTATTTCCATAGCATGTTGGGCCTCCGGGCCAGTTTTATTTTTACCTTTTATTTATTATTTAATTAATTCAAAAATCAAGGGGCAGCTCATGTAAACCCCTCCTGTGCGATGGAGGTCTTGAGGCGTGCCCACCTTTCTCTTATTTTACTTTTCTCTTTTTAATTCCTTTTTATCTACCAAGCCACGGCCTTATGGCCGAAAATTAGTAGGCCTTATGGCCGAAAGTTATTCTCTTTATTTGCCACTTTTGGGGTTATTTTTCGTAGTTTTCCTGGGTGTATGAGTGGGACCCCAAATCCGTAGTTCTGAGCTAGAGAGCCCCTTAATTACGGCTCTAAAATCGATAAGCTAGTTAGAGAAAATAACTCCCCCACAGCCGGCAACTAGGAGTTGCCGGCCATGTTCTCAAAAACGCCGTATTGCACAAAAAATTATACTGTCAGTATTATGTTTTGTTTTTAGCGTTAGGTCGGCATTAAAATCACTAGGTATCAAAATTATAGGGTGTTTTAAAAGCCAATTCTTAAAACATGAGTCGTTCTATGTTTAATTTAATTAATTATTAAGCAACCATTTAAGAGGAATGGCCGGCTTCCTCACTTTTTTGTAGCTTTAATTAATCGTGTATTTAGTTTAATCAATTGTTCTTTGTTGTTAGTAATAATTGCTTGGCAATTATTACTCACTGGCTTTCAGCAAAATTTAGTTAAACCTTTTCCAAACTTACGTCGCTTAAGTTTTTCACAAAATTTCTTTTATGGGCAATTCTGAGGAATTGCAAAAGCTGTAAAACTCACGCACAACAAAGTTCAAAGTTAACAAACTTTTTCACACAAATGAGCCTAAGTTTAACTTTTATTAGTTAGTCTAAGTAGCTAGATAGTTATTAGTATGAATGTTCTGTATAATTGGAGTGTGAATGTTTTGTATAATTGAAGTGTGAATGTTTTGTAAGTTTGAGGTGTGAATGTTTTGCAAGCCTGAAGTATAAATGTTTTGTATAATTGAAGCGTGAATGTGTTGCAAACTTAATGTGTGAATGTGTCCCCAAAAAGTACCTAAGGTGGTTATTCGGGTAAACCCCTCATGGAGCGTGAGGTTCCGAAATTAACCAAGTTTCAAGAATGTTTGGTTGAATGATTGTAGAATGCTCTGATTTGTATGTATGTAGAATGAATGCTTTTGTAAAATTGTGGTGGCAACTCACGGAAACTCCCCTTGTACGATAGGGGTTGTGAGGATTGTCAAATCAGTATGAATGTCAATGGAATGAATGAGTATTAATAATGTAGTTATTAATATTGGGATAATCCGGGAAGCATAGAGTTTAACAAATCGTAGTAAACTCTGCCAACAATTATTAAACTACAAATCACATCAAATTCCACATTAAATTAAAGATAGCATTTCAAACGGTCTAAAAATATCAGTCAAAACGGATTATCTCAACATATAATAGTTCACTGGTTCTCATCTGGTGCATGAGGCCAATACCTGCGAAATTGTCCTAAAACTCCTGTATTAGGCAGGAAAATGGTGCGAATGTGTATAAATGGTTGTTTGTTGTTGAATGTTTGTTGATCTGAGGGATATGAGTGTGACAAACAGTGTGAATGAGTACCTATTTCGATATCGAGGTAATATGCAAATTACGTAATTAATCTAGTCCAGGGTCACGGGGACCCCCAGGATAAGCTGATATTACCAGGTGGTCCTCGATTCGTCCACGTAGGTATGCTCGCAGGAAGGGAGTGGACGAATCGCAAATAAAGGACTTCGTGCTGGTCTGTTTCATCCGTTTAGAGCCGAATTTTGTCCCAAAATCTGTAATATAAATTAGCTAGGTTTGTCCATTGTTTTGTATTAATTATATGTGTAATTAGCTAGATCTGTGCCAATAGATTCATCTCGAGCTAGTAATCCTCACAGCGCATCACAAAATAACTCATACTTTTGTCAGCCTTTAGCACAAAAGGCAAAGATTAATTTTAATCAAACGGCAAGAATTATGTCAAAGTTGTTATTTTTGCCCTCACTGGTTCTCGCTAATGGGGCAACTAATTTGGTTGTAGTTTGCATTTCTGCAAAGCATATTATCCGTACAGTCTAGACTTTTTATGTCAATTAGTAACTGCAAAAGGTAAACGTTTTGCGTCGTAAATACTAGCCAAATTTGACTGTAAGCATCAAATTATACTCGTTAATCAATGCAAGCGAGCAATTATGGGATTTGATGGCACACACGGTGAATATCTTTACGTAAGCATCAAATAAACCTAAAAGCATATAAATAATAGTTAGTTAGAATATTAATATTGTGTAATTACGTAAGAACTGAAGATTACGACGAAAAAACCATCTTCTAATAAGCTTAAAAGGAATAGTCTTACAAATAGGCGTTTCTACTCTTGTAAACTTGTTTTACAGGGAACAGGTGCTTTCCTGTCGCAAAAGTCCTAATGAATCTTATGCCTAAAATCTAATTATGTACAGACCGAATATGACTGTAAAGAATACATGTTGAATCGGCGATTTCCGGCATTCCAATGCAGGAAATCGCCCAAAAACTCATATTCGGCAAAACTTTATCTATATCAAGCCAATACTGTCTAGTTAGTCACATTTCGCCCCGCGAAAACGGTCAAAGTGTGTTAATTTTGTTTTTTAACAAAAATCTTAATCAGAATTAACTAAAGTTCTAATTTTCTTCTCTGAAAGCCATATAAGTGAGTAATAGTTGCTGGGTTTGATTCCCGCACTTATATTCTGAACTAATGGGTTTTAACCCATTTGATTCAGGTCAGACGAAGCTGCTGCCTGCCGGGATTCTCGAATCGGTGCCTATGATTAGCCTGTGATCGTCAGATTGGAATCATTATCAGTTGCATAGTTGTATCAGTGAGACGGAAGTCGTCAGTCAGTATTTGGAACTCATTCAGAATCGGTCATTATTGATCCAGACCTTGAAGGTACATTGGCAGTTATCAGCACTTGACAACAGTATAAGGCAGAGACAGTCTGATTCGCTACCTAATCTAATTGGGAACCTTTAAAACCTAACGTTACTAGTTGTTCGAGAATCATTTGTACAAACTATAAAAAATATCTGAAAATGCAGTCTTTTGGCCGCTTGTCTGTCACTCATTTCGACACTATCATCTGCTTCTTGTCTCTGGCTTAGGCCAACTGTCCAGATAGATTCGAAGAAGAGATTGCTCAGAGAAGAGAGCTAGTGAAAACCGTTTTAAATTAACTGTTTAATTTAACTAATAATAATACTTGTAGCCATCTCCTGGTAACACCCCGCCTAGACCGACCCCTATATTGTTCTTCAGTCCAACTATCCGAACTCACTCGTGAGGTTGCAGGTGTAACCTGACGAGATCACCCAACTCCATAGACCGGATCTGTTTCTAACCGACACCCTGTTAACTTTATTAATTATCTGTTACATTGAACCTGTGTTGTAGCTTTTCTGTAAAGGACGAATAGAGAGTAGATTTGAGTTATACACACGACACGCAACACTACCTAACGTGCCCAGTCATAATACCTGAAGAAGAGGTCTGACCAGTAGTCCTAAAAGTAATTAGTAACCGGTTAAATATTGAATTTAATTAGTTTATATTTGGTAATCTCTTGTCCCTTAAAATAACCCTTCCCAACCAAGGGCTGGCAACTCTGGTGAATTGTGTAACTCGTACTCTGTTGAATATTGTAATTCTAATTGTAGTTAATCATTGCCTGGAAACCGTTCTGTCCTCTTTAATTATAATCATATTGTCCTTAGTAACTAATAAATTGATCTTGTTGCGTGTAAATCGGAGTCTACATTTCAGCTGCTGAAAAGAGATCCAGGTGAGATCTCCCCGGAAATAATAAAAGGTAAATTGTTCAGATCTAAGTCAGATCTGAACTCAGAATTGAAGACTAACCGTCTGATCTTAGTTTTGACCTGTTGCGTCAAAGCGATCCTATCCATATTGCTGGTGCGATTGGATAGAGCCTAACCCCTCCCGCCTAAACGAACTCACAGTAGTACCCCTAACAGGTTAGCTGTAGAGATCCCCGATTTTGGTAAACCACCTTTCGGGAATCTGGTACATAAGTTTGTCTATCTAGGCAAACGAGATAACCTTACTTTTAATCGATCTTTCAACCTAAGAGACCCCACTTTCGAAATCAAATCAAATTGATCAAGTTTTCTCTAATCTAACCCAATTTGTTTTTTAAAATTATTTTATAATTATTTTTTTAATAAAAAAAATAAAAGTAACAAAAACTTTTTTTTTAATTTTTTTTAAAAAAAAAAAAAATGACCGTGACCTCAGGGATCAACACTGTTGGCGCAGTCGGACAACCAGACTGCATCGGTTGTGTTTCCGTTGATTAAATTATGCGCAATGCCAAAAATGCGCACATTGAATGCTTTGACCTTCGAAATTAGGATTTTTGCTTTAGATTTTTGTGATTTTCTTTTATCTATTAATAATAGAAAATAGAAAAAAAAAGAAACGGCCGGGGGGTCAAAGTTGGGGTTATAGAAGTTGTCATTTTTTCGCGTGAGCCAGGAAACTCTCCACACAAGCGTTTATGAATATGGACTCTTGACAATTTGAATTTGTGCATCAAAATGGACAATTTATACATCAAAATACTCCTAAAATGTTAAACTACGTAGCCTTCGAATCTAGGCCTTTAAAATTTTTTATTGATTTTTGAGTATTTAAAATTTGTCTTGATGCTAAAATCGTGCTAAATAATTATTCCAGAGTTTATAATAAAAGAAATAAAAGAAAACCCGAAAGTAGGTCTATAGGTACAAGCATAAAATATCTTTCCACATAAATTTTCCGCTTTCTGTTTATCGAAATTTTGATAATTTGCAAGTAGTAAAACTGTGATTTCAACGAACATTAGATGGTTTGTTAACGAAACATTTGATTATTGTTTTCTCTTGTATTATGCACTAAGCAGTAAATACAATCAACTTAATCTGCATAAAGAATGAAAGCTAAACTACCAATAATGTGACCTGCAAAATCTGTGATTTGCATATGTAATCGACTTCAAGCTATCTTGCCGCAAGATTTAATTGCTGCAATATTGATGTCAGTTCCTTTTAAACATTGAGTTTGTATACATATTATGCGAGTATCTAGTTTTTCGTATGCTTTACCGTTTTACAGTTCTTGGCGGGTTTTGTGTTTCATCTTTGAGTTTGCATAGAAACATATTCTATGAATTTTGAGGTCTGAAAAGTTTATAATAGGGAGAGTAAGACAGTCAGGTCTTCCCAATTAGAATAAGCTTGCAAAATCTCGAGGGGAGGCTTCTCAGACATTCTTCAAAGCTGGCGGTTTTACCAAATGAAATACTATAACTTGAGCTAGCAAAATCGTATAGCAATGATTTTTATATCATTCAGTTAACGTAGAACGATATCTTTTTAACGGTATAAGAATTATATGGTTCAGTTCAGGAAGTCTCTTGCAAAATCGGCAATAAGACATCCTTTCCACGAAAAATCTAAAAATTTCACCTTGTTTTCCAAATGCCTAAAGTTGTTGCCCGATTTATAAGGGAAATTTTTATATCGTTAAAAGGATCTCCTTCTACGCAACATATGTAATGATATAAAAATTATTTCTGTAGGATTTTCCTAGCCCAAGTCATAGTATTCAATTTGACTAAAAGCCCGTTTTGAAAAATGGCAGCGTTTTGAAAAATGGCAGCGTTGTGCGTTTAAGTCCACGCTGAGAAGCCCCCCCCCCCCGAGATTTCAGCCTTAATGTTTCGAGCATATATATTGCAAGCTTATTCTCTAAGATTGTGTTACGTTAGGGCTACTGTTGCGTTAGGGCGCCCCTTAAAGTCACAGCTGGTAACTGGTCAGTTTTAGAAGGTGTAGCGTTGGGCCGGCCCGGGCTCGGCCCGGAGGCCCGAGGCCCGATACAAGGCCCGGGTTCGATTCTCGGCGATGGGGCCCGATCCGTTACCAAGCTCGGGCCTTCAGATTCAAGCCTAGCATGCCATTTTCAGTAGAATTTTACGTCACTTAATATTGTACTGTCTTATCAGCTGAAAAACCACCACTTTAAGACAGGCGTTTGCAATATAACATACTATTCTTCTGCGAGAGCCTATCTCAGAGTGCTAACTAGCCAATCACATTCATATAATGAGACCCAATCAGTCGACTATACCTGTTCAACTACTAAATCTACCTTCTCTGCAGTTGCATTGCCGAATCTGTTAATATTTTTAACACTTGCCAGAACCAAATCAGGCCAAAATTAGTTTGTGAAATGTCTCATTTCTTGTTGTCTACATATATCACAAAACATCCTCAGAAGACATCACATTCGCAAAGGCCATAGTACATTCAACACTACCAAACATAGAGGCAAAATAAAAATCCGTTTTAGAAGGCCCAACGTCACCCGGGCCTGACCGGGCCCGGGCCGGGCCTCTCTCATAAAAAGAGGCCCGGGGCCGTGACCGTGACCGGCCCGGCCCGGGGCCCGAGGCCCGATACAAGGCCCCGGCACAACTCTAACAGCGATTATATTCATTCGAAAGATCTTGTTGAGCTCTACATTTATGCTCTTTGAAGTAAGTTTCTAGCTTTTCGCTATCGTGAGATATAGTCGATTTTCCTATTTTGGCATTGAAAACTTGTCAGTTTTGCAGAAATCAAATAATGCGCCATTTCTTGAGCTACGTGAGCCGTAACATTAAACTACGGGTGTCAATTTGAAGGTCTCGTCGAGAGTATGCGTGACATTATAATCTTCTACCCCGTACGCTGCTATCATAGAAAATGTAGTTTTTGTAAAAACATGACCAAATTTTTTTCCAGCGATTGTGGAGCATTTACTACGCAAGCTAGATGTTTGACACTTACTGGACGTGTTTTACACTAAAATACCCAGGGACCCTTTTTTAGTTGTCCCGATTGTTGCTTTCTAGCTAAAGTGGTCGCTTGCCAAAAAATAATAAATTAAAGATAGTGTCATATATAGCTGTATTACTTTAAGGTGCTAGTTCAGGTTCGCGTATTTGTGGCTAAGGGGGGGGCGGCTAAAATGGGGATGCCCCGAATTTGTCCGAATGGCCTTCTTTTTGGCGAAGTTAAAGAGCATGGGTGTGGTCAAACAATACTTGGTCGTTGGTGCTTAGCTGCCTTCCAGCCATATGCAGCCGTCGCGTTTATGTGCCCGACCCCCCCCCTTTTTCACAACTATCAACATAATTAATTAAAAATTTCTGCTGGATGCAAAACCCTAGCTTCAAGCTTGTCATTGGCAAATATGATTTGGCACATGTGCCCCTATCTGCGGAAAAATACTAGACGTCTGTATCTTATCTGCATCTAAGGGAATTACTGTTCAAAGTTGAAGTTTCGGCAAAATTTTTGTAAATTTTTGGCTAACGAAACGAATACTTTATTACTGGTGCGAGCTATAAGGCTGTAATGTATAGGAGTACTCATTTGTGCCAAATGGCAAGAAATTCTGCCGCGTGAAAAAACTTTGTCAACTTTAATCTTCAAAAATTGCCGAAACCGCCATTTTCAGTCTGTCGGATCCTGAGTAAAGGCTTTCTGCAGTCATAGAAGCCGCAAAACCTTCACTAATCGAGCTGAAATCTTTTGGTGGTGAGTTTTCGACCACGCTGAGTTGAAATATCTCAAAACATTTCAATTTCAGAAAGTTTGATTTTCGATTTCTGGCTGGGGTACCATTGCCCAAAAAAGGCGATTTTGGCAATTTTTGAAGATTAAAGTTGACATAAAAATTTTTCACACGGCAGAATTTCTTGCCATTTGGCACAAATGAGTACTCTTATAGGGTCACCTTTTTTGCCAAATTACAGCCTTATAGCTCGCACCAGTAATAAAATTTTTCTTTCTTTAGCCAAAATCTTTAAATTTTTGCCGAAACTTCAACTTTGAAGAGTAATTCCCTTAGATGCAGATAAGATAAGATACAGACGTCTAGTATTTTTCAGCAGATACGGGCACATGTGCCAAGTCACAATGGCAAGTGGCAACCTTGAAGCAAGGTTTTGCAGCCAGCAGAGATTTTTAATTAATTATGTTGGTAGTTGTGAAAAGGGGGGGTCGGGCACATGACTGGAAGGCAGCTAAGATCTCAGTACCCGGTATTTTTGACCACACCCATGCTCTATATATATCTTCGCCTGAAAGTAGGCCAATGAGACAAAGTCGGGGCAAAAGTTTAGTCGCCCCCACTTATATGAAACACATATTTTTGGTAATTTTGCCCTAAGATGGTTGACGGTAACTAACTGACATTAATTGAAGTGGCATATACGAAATAATTAGCCCCGCTATAAACTCACAAAATCTTCGTTATAAAAATCTAATAAAAATCAAAATCTTATAGATATAAAAGTTAACAAAAATTTCAGCAAATTTCCGCAATTCCAGCTAACAAGATTTCAGCAAAATTTGAGCTTAGCCAGCTTGGCCGAATTTGGTCACAGATTTCACCAAAATTTGAGCTTGGCCAGCTTGGACACAGACTTCAGCAATTTCAGCAAAGTTTGAGCTTGGCCAGCTTGGACACAGATTTCAGCAATAGTTGAGCTTGGCCAGCTTGGCCGAGCTTGGAAACAGAGCTGGAAAAAACCGAAAAGAGCTAGAAAAAAACCGAAAATTTCTCAAGTAGGACACTTCAGTACTTTTAAATTTGTTTTCGCCTTTATTTGTTCTATATTGCGTAATACATTTATTTTTCAAGGCTATGGTTCCGGTTCCATCTGCGAATCAGGTCGCTGTCGCCACAGCGGCACACTTATTAATTTTCTTGAGTTCACTACATTTTTCGAACATTTTCTGTTTCTTGAAAAGTTTTTGTTCCACTGAAGCGGAATATATACCTCGGGGTTATGGCATGTATAGGTAGTGGATGTTCGCCGTAATTGTCTTCAGCGTCTCTTTATCTTCAGCACATGGGCTAGTTAGTACATAGGTATATATATTTATTTTTAGTCAGTAAAATCGATCGGTCTGTTTCAGAAGTTTCACTGAATGATATAAATTTAACAAAATTAAACAACACGCCCCGGCGTTATTTGCATCTGAAATACTCTTGAAACATTATTGAAGATCACATACTGATATTACGTAATCTCCGTGCTACAAATTACTTGTAGCACGCTACGGCGTTCTACAAATAATTTACAGAACTATGCACGTCAGAGCATGCTCTCATCTATGTGTAGGAACTAATCTTCAGTTGAAAAAGTAGATGTGAGTTATACAATATTGTATAACTCATATCTATTTTTTTAACTAAAGATCAGTTCCTACATATAGATGAGAGCACGCTCTGACGTGCATCGTGCTACAAATTATTTGTAGCACGATGCAGCGTGCTACAAATAATTTGTAGCACGGAGATTACGTAATATCAGTATGTGATCTTATCTCGATAAAAATTGTATTTTTGCATTTTAACGGATTTTAATCACGAAGTGCTTATTTTTGGAACTAAAACTAGATAAATATTGTCGGGGAACCTATCTCAGTAAAATTAATATTTATTTATTTTGAAGGTTTTAACAGTGGTGACGAAGGTTTTGTGCCTTATTCGTTATACAAGTACTTTGTAGTAGAGTTGGGACCGGTTCCAATTTTCAAAACCGGTTCCGGTTCCGGTTCTAGAGTACCGGTTCCGGTTCCGGTTCCGGTTCCGGTTCTAGCTTCCGGTTCCCGGTTCCAAGTACAAAATTCGTAGTTACATTTTAACATTATTTAATATTGGATGCAGGCCCCCAGCAAGGGTTATACAATCAAAATTATAAAGCAATACTGCAAAACAATTGGAATAGGTAATGCGATAATAACCAACTGGCTTAAACTTTTTGTTTACTTAGAATTTTGAAGTTTTCGCCTTACCTTGAAGTTGCTCCATTACAAATGCTGTTACTGTATGCACAACATACACTAAAACTTGTAAAAAAATTAAAACTTTAGTAGAATGGTCAAGCAAATTGTTTCGATAATTCACGGTGAGATTCTACTGTGCATCTAAATGCAAACAGCGCCTTCTGAACAGAATCTTGTATGTAAACTGCACAACGTTTCAGTAAAACATGCTAAGAATTGAAATGTACTGGAGCTTAAATTTTTATTTCTTTAAAAAGAGTACAGTGTCAGAAGCAAATAGTTTCCAAAACATTTAAATGCATTCAAAATATTTAAAAGCTGAAAGCCAAATTGGAAAGAAGAACATATATATTAAAGTTATATTTAACGAGGAAATGTACAGTCGCTTAATTACACAAAATAGCTAGCAGATACTTCTACATGCTGTTCCATTATTTGAACTTTGATTGACTTTCGTCTCTGTTGCCGAATAGCTTAAAAATAAGAAAATAAGTACTCAACTTTCGAAGTTTTCTAAAATTTACTATTTTTTAAAAAAATGTTGCTTAAATCTTGCGTGCTGACAACACCACCTTCCATTTACCAATTTTTTGAGAAGATATACTCAATTTCCGACTACATCCATCCCATCGAGCTCTCATTTTTTCTATGAGGTTAATATTCAAATATGTAAGCTGGTTAAAGTTTTCATTCGGCGATGTATCGTTCACGTCTGAACGAAAGTGCCCGTCTTTCATTAATTACATTTGGAATTTTAGAACAGAAAATTTCAAAAATTCGTTAAAATTAATTTAGAGACATTTTCACAACTGCATTTTGTAATACACACAAAATTACTTAACAAAATTTGAAAAATCAAAAGCATGAAAACAAAAATTACGAAATTCCTTCCGGAATAAAGGAAGTAGAAATTTTCGCTTACAATACATGTTCCTAATTTTTCAAGTATGTTTAACATTTAATTTTTGTCTTAACAGACGGGATAATGTCACTAGTGTTGATTCAAAGAAACATTTGAAATTTCTCTTAATTCTATGCCTCGGCTTCAGTGAAACCTGAAACGTGCCTCGATCGCCTGAAAAGGGGAAGCGGTGAGTTTGTGTCACCTTCAGTGGAAGCTGAACCTGTCGTTTTCAGTTTAGGGTCTAAATTTATTCTATGGAGTGTCAGCTTCAGTTTCAGTTCCAATAAATCCTTCATTTCACGTTTAGTTTGAAACTCTTAATTATTATCAGTCTCATCCTGCATATTTCTCCTTCAGGTCTAAATTTGTTTAGTTTCAGTTCAAACTAGACTTTTAGTTTCAATTCCAGTCACTAGCTTGAAAAAGACAATATGAATGGCAACCACAAAAAGCAAAATCCAGCTTTTGCAAAATTTAAACTCCTGCAAAAAAAATTAGTTCAAGTCCATTTTTAAGAGTGGAACCGGCCGGTTCCAAATCCTACCGGTTCCGGTTCCGGTTCCGGTTCTAAAATTCCTTCCGGTTCGGTTCCGGTTCCGGTTCCGGTTCCGGTTCCAACCGGTTCTAGTGGAACCGGTCCCAACTCTACTTTGTAGCACGGTTTTGCATTCACAGTTTTGTAAATTCATCAAGCGGGAAGCCCTCGTGCGCGACACTCGTGCGCTTAGCGCACTCGTGCCGCACACTCGGAGCTTCCCGCACGATGAACGTACATATCTGTGAATGCACTAAAAACCGTGCTACAAAGTATACTTGATTACAGGACGTCTACGCATTGTGTCTTTAGTGGCATAGTAGGTAGCATACAGCGTAGTAGCATACTGTTTCTACACGAGGTGACTAAAACCAGTATATATCTGGATCAGGATCACTTGTCCAACGTTATTATTATTTCATAAGGACAAGGCCCCAGCTCTGCCCAGATGCATTTTGATTTGCTTTATTACATAGGCTCTACGAATTCTTCATGTTTACTGTCATTGCTCACTCATTTCTGTGTTCGCTAGGTTACTACGTATGTTGTTTTAATTTTTTAAATCGGTTAATTTAATGAAGTATAATATTTCGAAATTTCAGCACAATAAAGAACGAATAAGTCCTTGAAAGTTTGGGGAGAAAAGAATTAGTTTAACTTAAATTTGTTCAATTTTAATTTCTCTCTCTCAATTTTTTGATAGCCTTTGCAAATTCAAAACAAATGCAAGGAGAGAACGACAAAGAACATACAGGTTATATTTATCACAATACCTAATAATCAAGTACGGCCATTAGGTCTTTCTCTTTCTCGAACACTTCTGTAACTGTGACTTTACTGAAAATTTGTGTTACAGCTATAAAAAGAAAGAATTCAAAAGCTATAAAAAGGAAGAATTCAGAATCTTAATTTTGAAGTTTTTATTAATTGTTAGGAGCCGGGGCCTTGCATTCATAAAATAAGTTCATAAAATTATTGTTAATAGCGCTAGGAAACGATTATAAATTTGATCCAATTGATAAGACAATAGTTGGAAAGTTCAAAACTATACTGCTGAAAGTTTAATTACAGCGGAACGGTGAAATCTTTCATTCGGAAAATGTAACCGGTGATATTTTTCCGGTGAGGGGAGACATTTCACCGGTGAAATTTTTCCGGGGAGAAAATTTCTAGGGGGAAATTTTCACCGTGACAGCGGCGGACCCGGTCCGGTCAGCCGCTGAGTGCAAGCCTGAGCAGGGCCTCGGAAGCCCGGTCTGGCCCGCTTGCGTATTTATAAAATGTACAGTCGGTTGACCCGATCAGGTATGATTCACTGGTTCACTTTGATTGTTTTTCAAGCTAAACTCCAAAAAGTAAAATGATCGATCGAGCGCTACAAATCTTGTAAATTGCTGCACAGTTATTGCGTATTGTAGTTTCTAAATGCCGTGGCTTCACCTTGGCCTGTCGGACCTACCGGGCCTGCCGAACCCGCCTTGTCTAGTAGGCTTAGCGTGCCTCCGTTCTCCGGGCCGCCCCTGTAAGTTCCGGTGGCCCGGACAGTAGTATTGTTCACCGGCACAAGTTTTTCGTGCCACTTTTCCCCGGCTATCTAAAATTCAAGATATTTGACAGTCTTCAAGGCAGATTGTAGTTAGTTAGTTGTAGCGGTAAGTCGCAGACACTGTGGCA
Organism: Trissonchulus latispiculum; assembly: GCA_030248195.1. Taxonomy (NCBI): domain Eukaryota; kingdom Metazoa; phylum Nematoda; class Enoplea; order Enoplida; family Ironidae; genus Trissonchulus; species Trissonchulus latispiculum. The sequence goes on from JASAND010024090.1 coordinate 52,450, forward strand.
CTTACGTAGATGGGGGCCCTATTTTTGCCTTGGTCCCCCCTTAGGATTCGAAACACTTTTTGTCTCCGAAAAGTTGCCCCTAGGGTAATTCGGGGGTGCTGAGTCCGAATCTGCAATCGCAATTTCGTGAAAATCAATTTTTACAGATTTTTCAAAAATTCGTCAGTAACTCGATTTTGATAGCTCGTATCGAAATTTCGACTGCATATTCGGAATCAGCACCCCCGAATTACCCTAGGCGCAACTTTCGCGAAAATCGGAGACAAAAAATTTTTGATCGACTTTGATCGATCGATTCTACTGATCGACCAATTCATCAAATCGATCTCTCGATTCGATTTTTGAAATCAGCGACCTCGATTTACTCTAGAGGCAAGTTCTCACCCAAATCGGAGACAAACAGTTTTTTCGAATCCTAAGGGGGGACCAAGGCAAAAATTTTGTTCCCCCCATCTACATACGCAAGCTAGACGCATTATTCACTTTTGTAAGAGTAAAAATTTTAAATGTTTCCAGTACCAATTTTTGCGTTTTTTCCAGAAATTTCTTTCTGGTAGCGGTAGCGGGACGCAAGGTTGACGCAAATCCGAAAACCAAAAAACCCTGCCTGTATTTGGTCGGCCGGTCTCTTATTTACCGACAGGCCTGTCACCGGCCGGCCGGTCTAGACATGGCCGGTGCACAACACTACCGGGTACAGCATTTTCTTAACGGCACAATTCTATTTATAAGCTGTTCAACATGCTAAACTCTTAATATTGGATTCACAAAACAAGGCTATTTTGTTGTTTAAACGGCCAAATTGTTTTGTGAACGCACCATAGTGTTTGCCCATTTTGTTGTATTTTCAGGAATTTATTTTCCTTACCATCACCATGTCCCAGGATTACTCCAGCATTTTTCATTGCCTGCCCGAACATCTTGTGGTCGATATTCTGCGCCACGTTCCCTGGCGTCAGAAAGTTTCCTGGGAAACTGTTTCCAAAAGATTTCGTCTCCTCGTATTTCAGTCGTATGACAGCGTAAACGCATTGGGATTTGGTGCAGCTGATGCTCCCGATGATTTTACTGTGATAATTGTGGATTTTGTTAATCATACCATGCATGATCGACTTGACTGGGCCATGGACCGATTTCGTGGACTGAAAGAGCTCTACTTGCTAAGCCCGATTGAGGATACGGTTTTGGTGCGGGTTTTAAGTGCTTTTCCTAATTGCAAACGCTAGGATCACACTTGACAGCACTGAAGAAGATCTATGACCTTGAGGCTTTACCCGCCAATATCCTTGTTCATCTTCTTGATGCTGACGAAGACCTCTACGATCGGACGGACTTTAGAAGAATGGCCCAATTCCTCGCCTCACGTGGTTGTCAGTTTTCCTGTTTTCTGGAGGACGAGGTCGGCAGTGGTGGGGAATTCATTCCTTCGACTGTGTCCGAATATTCCGCTTTCTCCTGTTTCCGTTCGTCGCCATTCAGTTTAACAACGGGGAACGAGTCAGCGCTTAAATCATTAATTCTGAACAGCTATCCGTTATCATATCAGTCACTGACCCTTCTTAGCCAATGTTGCCCGTTACTGGAAGAATTGTCCTTTAATGGTTGCCCCGAGCACGAGAATCCGGACAACGAATTGGAGAATGTGCCGTTTCCACGACTCAACTTTCGTCAGCTGAGAAGTTTGCGCATAGATTCGAGGAGTATGATTCCCGATTCGTGCCTGTTCGGAATTGCCAAGTTTGGACTGCTCCAGCAGCTTGAAATTAAGCCTGTAAGCGCTGCATCCATAATAAATTTGGTTGCTCTCCATCAAAACTTGACAATCTTGAACTGTTATATTTCTGAAGACTTGCCACTGGTGCAGGAATTTCTCGAATGTTCTTTTCCAAAACTGCGTCAGCTTCAATCCGCCGCTGTCAAGTTTGTTGCGTCTGAAACTGTTTGGAAAACTACACGATACGAGTTGCCAGAAGGATTGGTTTGGCCTAATTTGACATCCTTCACCTTGGCCTGTGAGAAAACTGAGGTAAACCAGGTTGCCACGATTCCTGATTTCGGTTCATCTTTTTCTGGTTTCTTGAACAGCATCATTTATCTGTCTCTAAGCGGTCTGCAGCTTCATACTGAAATTTTCTGTCCTCTACTGGAAGAGCTTGTGCTTGATGAGATTGATTTTGCCAAGGATCAGGCCGGATTTAAAGTCGGCGCTTCCTTCAAATCACTCACAATATCCGATCCAAAGATGGATCCTGCAAGAGTGATATCCAAAAACAGTACCATTTCAGGTCCATGCCATCTCAGTCTAAACATCGGAAGCTATGTTGAGCCGGATCAAAATGACAGTTTACCACTAAAAACTTTTTTGAAATATATCAGATCGGTGTCCAAAAGCCTTCGGGTGATCAACATTGACTGTCTTACCCGTGCTACGTCTGATTATTATTCGCCCGTATTAGGTCCTGCTTTGGGCAAGGTTTTGGGACGTCTGTCGAATTTGAAATCTGTGACTGTGGAAGCTTTTCCAACTGTTCTCGTGGATATGCTGGGAGTGCTGGTTGATAAACGACAGCGTATGATTAATGATGGTGCCCATGTGGAATTGTTGGAATATTCCTTTATGTATGATCAGCAGCAAACGAAATTGCGTGGATATTGTGCCAAAATGAAGGCCAAACGAGATGTGAAGAATTTGATAAAATACCATCCGTTTCTGCAAAGAGACTCTTTTATTAATCCTTGTCCTCAGTTAAACATGGACAATTTCATCATTGTCTTGGATCCTGATTATTGTTCTGGTAAATGTTGTCTTACTGTGTGAAAACGGGTTTAGAACTATCCGAAGAAATGTTTGCGAACCTTGTATTTTTTGTTATCGTGTTAGTCGAAGTTAACAAAATTTGAATCTTGTTCATGTATTCCTTTTGATATTGTGCTATTATGTTATCGAGGCATCAAAACATTAGCGGCTATTATCTTTATCAAGAGTTTATAATACCAACAGTAAGGCACTTAGCTCTTCCTAATAGAATAAGCTTGCGAGATGCTCGAAACATTAAGGCCGAAATCTCGGGGGGGAGGGCTTCTCAGCGTGTAAGCATACAACGCTGACATTTTTTCGACAAATTAAATACATACTATAACCTGAGCTAGGAATTTTTTTCGACAAATTAAATACATACTATAACCTGAGCTAGGAAAATCGTACAGCAATAATTTTTATATCATTATATTGCGTAGAACGAGAACATTTTAACGATATAAAAATTATATAGTTCGGTTTAGTATCTCTTACTCTTACTTACTCTTACTTATTCTTACGGTAATCTCTTACAAAACCGGCAATAAAGCATCCTTGCCATGAAAATCCGTAGAATTTCTTAGAAATGCCTTATGTTGTTGCTGAATTTATGAGGGATTGCCGAAACCGAACTATAATTTTTATATCGTTAAAAAGATCTCGTTCTACGCAAAATAATATAAAAATTATTGCTATACGATTTTCCTAGCTCAAGATATTGAATGCAATTTGTCGAAAACGCCAGTTATATATTAAAAAATGTCTGCGTTGTATGCTTACACGCCGAGAAGCCCCCCCCCTAGATTTCGGCCTTAATGTTTCGAGCATTTCGCAAGCTTATTCTGTTGGGAAGAGCTGAGTGTCTTACTCTAGGTATTATAAACTTTTGTCTTTATCTATACTTGTTTTGGAGTTTTTTGTTCGTGCGTTTACTTGCTTTCGATTGTTGTTGCTGTATTGGGTTTGTTTTTGATCATAAACTTTTTCTTGAGCATAAGGAAACTAGCGGAGCAGCGGCTTTTCTATTTGCTCCCAAAATTTAACCCTTAAATGCATAAGCTATTTTACCGTAGTTAACGCATAACCTGGGTCAATTTGACCCAACACTAATTTTAGCTTCGTGGAGCATACTATGTTGAAACAATGCTAACAAAAGCCTCAGAATAGCTTGGTAATTGGCAGGAAAACTGATAATTACTATCCTATTGTGGAATAGCAGCTGAAAACTATTTTTTGTCCAACTGCCAGTACTCAGGCACATGTGGCGGTCAGTCAAAATAGCAATAGTTTAGAATCCCAAAATCATCACACAATACTATTTCTGAAAGGAAAACAACTTAGGAGATCTGATCAAGCGCTGACAAGAAATGGTGGCTCACAGATAAGTTTTTAAGAATGCATTTTTATTAAAAATCAATAACTCGTTTAATTTTGCATGTTTACTTCAGATTACAACTTTAAACTTTAGTATCACAGTTTTATACTGTCCTTTTCCCGATATGTAGTACATAGATCTCTATAAATTTAGTGACAAAGGAGGTGGCCAACAACGTCTACTTAGGAATTTCTCGATACCTTTTGCTGTGTGCCCGTATGCACTAACAAAGAACAAACGAAACTAGAATTGCTTTGATGTAGGAATATTGCTCACAATTATCATTACGATAACTAATGTTTCCTCTTGAATTAATAGGTTGACTCCTATCTCAATCTAACTATTTTTGGAGTTTCGGAGTTGCGTTGGTGCGGTCATGTTATCTACAGACAGACTGATGATTGAACCGATCAACTAAATTGTGCTCAACATGGACAACGCACCATTCTCAAAATCCTCATGTGGCGCTTCCCAGCTCTAAGTTTTCTTTAACTGTTTTCTTTTTATCTTAAAATGATCATGTCTATCATTCAATTAGAAACTTTGCAAGTGGAATTTAAATGGAATTATTAAATAAAATCAAATGAATAACCGAAACCTTAAAATATCTTGTGGCACTAAGAGAATCAATGAGTACATAGATGTAGGTACAGGTACATGGAGGGTGAAAAAGGTCCCTCCGTGTCCTATGCCTCCATCACAGCCAAATAAAGAATTTTTGATGTGTGCGGACTTTCCCTCCTTTCCTATCTGACGCTTGGCCATCCCTCCGACCCTCTTCTGCAGCCAACACTTTGTCCAATGCCTTCCAAGCAGGCTTTAAGAGATTTCAGCCATCCTAGGCACTATTTGCATGCGGGGGGCAATACGTGCCAGAAGATGGCACGTGTTGCCCTGGGTGTGTCCGAAATAACCGTACGCCAGCTTGGCTTGGGGGTCTTGTTTTCTATCCTTGACCTTCGTCTCTCCGTCTCTTGTCCGCTTACGGTCTACGGAGAGGCAGTATAGAGTGGCCTCTGACGAGTGCCTATTAATGCTAAGTCACTAGCAAAAAAAAGAAAACAACAGACACCCTTTTAAAAGCAACCTCCACTGTTATACAATTCTTACCAGGAAGAGCCAGGACCTCAAGGAATTGGCCAGTTAGGACCCTTCTACCTGCACCTTTGGGATACCTAACGGTAGTGCTTATATCTAGGGTTGTGCGGGGGGCCGGTGGTGGGGCAGGTGTCACAGGGAAAATTTTCCCCCGTGAAAACGTTCCCCCCGGAAAAATTTCCCTAGGGAAATTTTCCCCCCGGAAAAATTGCACTAGTGAATTCTTTCTCCCCGGAAAAATTTCCCTAAGCAGAAATTATTTTGCTGGATGTATTAATTGTAGGTAGTGTTAACTACCTAAACTTTACAGCTTGCTCCATATTTTATTGTTAAATATATATCTAATAATTTTAATATTTATTTGTCAGTATTTAACATTGTAAGAATAACAAAATTAATAAAACAAAAAACTGAAGAAAGAATTTACAAGTTAAAGTACAAATGCAAAAAGAATAAGAAACAGCGAAATGGAAAATAATAAACCCTTTCCCTATTTCTTGGAACAGAATAGATCAAAATTAATCCGCAATAAGCGAATTGAATTTTAATCAAATTAAATTTTAATCAATCTAGCTAAGATAGTTGTTAAGGTGATGATTCCTTTTGGAGACTTATTCAAAGAATGGTAGGTATTGCAAAGCCAATTTTATATCAAAATGTATCTTTAGCTTTTGAGTTTTTAATGGATACAATCAAGCTAATTTTGGGCTTCTAGAATCAAATAAATTCCCTCCTAAATAGTCAAGTAAAGTATCTCCCCAAAGCTTTGTATCTTTCTCAAAACTTGAACAATTTAACTCTAATTTTGTATGGATGCTTCCCAATACATATCTAAATGATTGGTAATAAAATTCTAAAAATTTTAAGTTGTTAAGTTTTCCAAATAACCAAAATATTTCTTTGTCATCGATTTTGCTGAAACCTTGTGGTTTTCTGGGTCGTAAAACATGAATCTGAAGTCAGTTTTTCGAACCAGGTTTTCGTTAGCTCAGTACAAACTATAGTAGTAAGCTTAAAATGTCAGAAAAACTTAAAAATTGAATTTTCTAAAATTCTAAAACTTTATTACCAATGAATTGGATATGTTAAGGTACAGAGTTGGAAGTGGGTCGCCGGTACCCGCGGGTCGACTTTCAGGTCAGTGGGTACCCACGGATCAGAGCGGGTCAATAGTAATTTTTGTTCACATCAATTTTACGGTAAATATTGGGCGAATGGCACTAGAAAATTTACAATTTGAATTAACTTTTCAATTTTTCTTTAGCTTTTCATTGTTCTATATTTATATATACATTATAATAATTACTGCTTCTATATTAAAATCATTTCGATTGTGGCTTGAATCTTCAGTCAATCATAATTTTGTATTTAAGACACATTTTCAGAGTTATATAATTATTATATACATTATATTACACAATTTTTTCACGAATTTGCAGATATCTATTCTATACTCTTGATTTTGCCGAATATATAAATAAATAGCTTACACGATAAATTTAACGACCGTGTTTACGATAAATTTAACGTCCGTGTTTAACAGAGTTCCATTAACTGCTGTTTCTTTAAAGACTAAGAATTTGACTCCGGTTAATCCGACCTTTTTAATAGTTTCTGAAGCAGGGTCTAAGCTTCAAAATGATAGTTGAAACTCGGCATACACGGATTAAATGGATTTAAAATAAATATTAACTACATTTGAGATAACATTAAATTTAACTGAAATTGCATTAATTAAATTAAAGATTGGGAAAGAACATTATTCATTTTGTCATTCTTGTAATGTTAAATCTGACAAATAAAATACTGCAATAATTGGATACTTAACAATAATGCGGAGCAAGCTGCAAAGTTTAGGTACAATTTAGATACAAAACCACCTACAATTAATGCACCCAGCAAAATAATTTCTGCTTAGGGAAATTTTTCCGGGGGGAAAGAAATCACTAGTGAAAATTTTCCGGGGGGAAAGAATTCACTAGTGAAATTTTTCCGGGGGGAAAAATTTCCCTAGGGAAATTTTTCCGGGGGGAAAGTTTTCACGGGGGAAAATTTTCCCTGTGACACCGGCCCACGGGGGGCCGGCCCCCCAAACGGCCGGGCCCCATTTTATTTTCGGGGGCCGGCCCGCGGCCCGGCCCCCCAAATTGGGGGGCCGTGCCTAACACGGCCCCGGGGGCCGGTGTCGGTCACGGTCCTCAAACCGGCCCCCGTTTCAATTTCATGCTGGAAAGTATGAAATTTGCCAAGTCTGACGTATTCACAAAAGATGTTATTAGCTATTTTTTAATTTCAGCTTTCGGTATTAATTTCAGCTTTCGGTAAACTATCAGATTTCACCTTCTATAACATAACTTCTTGGAAATGCTTTCTTGGAAAACTTAGAAAATTATTGTCGAAACAAAGTATTAATCAGAAATTAATTCTTATTTTATCAAGATATAGACGTATGCTGTTTATTAGAATCTACTTTTATATATTCCTTGAGTTCCCTCTATCTTTTAAATTTCCCTCTCCTATTTTTTCCTAGAGAGTTTGATGGAAGCTATAGACATTTTTGTAGTTTTATTACAAGAGTGATCCTGTGCCGTTAGTTGCCGGTGGAGTTTTTCGTAATTTTTACGGACTGTTGTAGGATACTTTCTGGCAAACATTCAAATAGTAAAAATTACAAGAGTTTCCTTCCTGTAGTAAGTCTTAAGAAACCTGTAGTTTTGCTTGCAAGTTTTCGGCAGAACAAGACGAACCTTTAAATTTCTGTTAACCTGTATCTAGAAAAGGGGACAGAAGGGAAAATTCCCTCTCCCAAAATGTTTCCGGTGGGGAGTATACATTCCATTTTGTCTATTCTAACTCCTACATTTTTTATTCTAACCTGTTTGATGTGCCACTGCACTGGCAAGATGGGTTAACTTGGGCAGGTATAGCATTGAAATAAGGTATTGGAGTCACTTATTTTCACAGAGCAAAGAAAATAACGCAAACTTGCAACGTAAGTGTATAAAATTATGCAAAAACGACTATTTTAAAATCAGTATATTCATAAGGAAAATTTTTCTGGCATGGGGGCCGCGGGGGCCGTTGGCGAACTCGGCTCGGGGGGCCGGTGGTGGGGTCGGCCCCCGGGGCCGGCCCCCTAAATGAAGCGGCCCGGCCCCCCAATTTGGGGGGCCGGGGGCCGGCCCCGGCCCCCCTTTTTTCGTATTGAGCACAACCCTACTTATATCTGTTTGTTGTTGATACAGATTCCATACTTGCCAGACGTTACACCGTTACTACACAAGACTGTTTAGGACAGCCAACACTGGTCTTTGACGTCTAGCAGAATCGTGCTACTCAAATCGCTGCCAAACAAACTCGGCTTGGTGTCCAAAACGAAAAAGAGATAAAATTGCATGAAATTTACCACTACTGCGCAAGAATTCAGCAGCTGATGCAAGAAAACGCTTCTACCTGTTACTCAATAGTCAAGTCTGAGTGCTGCTTTGTGAATTTCATGACCTGGGTCAAATTGACCCAGGGGAAAATTATTGAACATAATTTCTTCTGTCCAGAAGCAAGAATTTTCTTGCGACTTTGACTTGGTTTTTAGTTGTATCAGAGCATGTATTACATCATTGCAATTTTAAACACAATTACAAAATTATACTATTAAATTGGTAATAATACTTAGCATGTATTTCATACAAAAATAATTTATTCGGTTATTACAAATTGCAAGCGGTCAACTTGTCGAAATAATTTTCGAAAATAAATAAATAAATCGAAAATTGCCGTGTTTATGATGCTTAGCAAATTCTCTAAACAATTCTCGCTGAAGCAATTCTCTCTAAAGCAATTTCTCTCTAAAGCAAAATTTGAATTTTGGACTTTCTCACTTAAGCCAACAAATGAAATAACGAACGCGCATTTTCTCACTAAAGCAATTCTCACTAAAGCAATTCTCGCTAATGAATGCACACGTGTTCTCTTCTAATGAAGTGGTCAATTTAGTTAGTGAATAGTGGAGGAACTGACTAAAGACAAAGTATTTTAATAACGCAAACAATTATAACACGTGCAAACTTAATAACTGACAACGATAACTATACTAGCAACGTCTACAGAATTCTGCACGATACAGAAACGTATAGAAGTTCAAAATACTCCATTGCAGCAATGGTGGCCTTCCTCGCTTCGTAAGTATAAGAATACAAAAAATTGGAACCAATTCAAATTTAAAGCAAACGGCTTGCCGGAGTTTTTGACCGTTTTAAACATTTTTAGCTATTTTAAGCTTAAATTAGTTAAAAAAGTGTTTGTAGTCAGCCCAACATTTTCGCCTCCCCCCTGACCTGAGGAGACCTCTCCCCCCCCCACAAATTCCGTGCCCCCTGACCTGGAGGACCGCCCCCAGACTTCCCCCCCCCCCCAGAAATTATATATACCTAGGAAAAAGCCAGTCAGCTGCATGAAACAACAAACAATGAAATAAAACAAAATCCGGAGCTCCGACTGTTAGTGGAGGCAAAATTGTAAAAATTTCGGTTTAGTCTAAAACAGGTTGTTTATTCAATAAAAAGCATGTCAAACGTATACTTTTATCGCTTAACTGTTTACTTTTATATATATAATTGCTAACTGTATGCTATAATTGCTAACTGTATGCTATCTAATCTAGTGCTAGTCCAAAAATGCGTTTGTTGCAAAACAAAACTACCATTCTAATGTCACTTTTTAATTCCTATTTGCTTCATGCTGATAATACAGATACGACGTCGGTGTCACAGGGAAAATTCTCCCCCGTGAAAACTTTCCCCCCGGAAAGATTTCCCTAGGGAAATTTTTCCCCCCGGAAAAATTTCACTAGTGAATTCTTTCCCCCCGGAAAATTTTCACTAGTGATTTCTTTCCCCCCGGAAAAATTTCCCTAAGCAGAAGTTATTTTGCTGGGTGTATTAATTGTAGGTTATTTTGACTACCTAAACTTTGCAGCTTGCTCCGTATTATTATGTTAAGCATCTAATTATTTCAGTATTTTATTTGTCAGATTTAACATTACAAGAATAACAAAATGAATAATAAATTTTCTTTCCCAATCTTTAACAGTGCATATAAATTAAGAAAAATATGAAAATTAATTTGCATAAAAGAAAAAGAGACTCCGACCTGGTTTAAGTTAAAAGAATAAATTTAATTAATGCTGTTTCAGTTAAATTTAATGTTATTTTCAAAAATAATTAATATTTATTTTAAATCTATTTAATCCGTGTATGCTGAGCTGAGGTTTCAACTATTCAACTTGGTTTCAGCAAGATCGATGACAAAAAATATTGTTTTGAAAGTTTTGAGAAAGATACAGCTTTGGGGGAGATAGTTTCTTGACTATTTAGGAGAGAAATTATTTATTTGATTCTAGAAGCTTAAAATTAGGTTGATTGTATCCATTCAAAACTCAAAAGCTAAAGCTACATTTTGATATAAAATTGGCTTTGCAATATATACCTACCAAGCATTGAATAAGCAATTATGGTTTAAGTTTGACGTCTCCAAAAGGAATCATCACCTTAACAACTATTGATTAGCTAGATTGATTAAAATTCAATTAGCTTATTGCGGATTAATTTTAATCTATTCTGTTTAAAGAAATAGGGCCAGGGTTTATTATTTTCCATTTCGCTGTTTCTTACTCTTTTTGGATTTATTCTTTGTTAATTTGTATATTCTTTCTTTCGATTTTTGTTTTATTTATTCATTTTGTTATTCTTGCAATGTTAAATGCTGACAAATAAATATTAAAATAATTAGATATTTAACACAACATGGAGCAAGCTGTAAAGTTTAGGTATTAACTGTACAATCAATACATCCAGCAAAATAATATCTGCTTAGGGAAATTTTTCCGGGGGGAAAGAATTCACTAGTGAAATTTTTCCGGGGGGAAAAATTTCACTAGGGAAATTTTTCCGGGGGGAAAGTTTTCACGGGGGAAAATTTTCCCTGTGACATCGGCTCTTTTCTTCGGAAGCGGCTCGCTGCTATGTAGCAGACATTTCTACAAGTTTCTTTTCCGGAAGAACTGCTGTTTCATCTATAGACTTCGACAATAATAAAGCCGAAGGTTTGACCAAAATTCAAAGTTCTTATTTTAATAACGACAACAAAGTTGGAACAGGAGCAAACTTAAAGATTGACAACAGAGACTACGCTAATAAAACAGTTACAGAATCCTGGGGCCGTATTCTCGAAACTTAGTTACAGATAGCCCTATCTGTAACTAGGTTTAGGAGGGTTATCTGCAGCTAATCATAAAGCTAGTGCTAGTGCAGCTAACTGTAAGCTATGTTATGTTCATCTAAACATGTTTCATGTTAGCTAAACTCTACTATTAGTTAGAGATAGTCCTCGTCCTAGCTACAGATAGCCCTATTCCTAGTTGCAGATAGGCCTGTCTGTAACTAGGTTTGAGAATATGAGTTAAACAAAGAAATTTAATAAATAGGAAACTCTGTTTTCAGTCAAATTGAATGGTTATTATGAATACTTTTTAAGCGATTTCCAACCAACCTAATTATGAAAAATTAACTAAAACTTAACCATTTTAATTATTTAAAAATGTTGTCAAAAAGCTGACTTGCAAATTGCAAGTTAGCATTTTCCCCTATCTATAACTAGGACAAGGCCTATCTATAAATACTGTTACCATGTTTTTAGAATACGACTAGTGCTGCTTATAACTAGAGATAGGGGTATCTGTAACTAGAAACAGGTCTATTCGTAGTTATAGGTAGGGGTATTTGAGTTACAGATAGGGCTATCTGTAACTAGAGATAGGCCTATTCCTAGTTATAGATAGGGCCTATCTGTATTTGAGAATACGGCCCCAGAATGAAACTGAACCAAGAAATAAGTTCACAAAAAACTCGATTTAAAGGAATAATTGCCTTCCTCCTTTCGCGATAATAATAGTAATGCGTAATGTAAGCGCAACAAGAACTGGAACCAACCCAAATTGCAGTAAACACAACTACGACAAAGAACATAATAGCTACATGAAATAAAAACAACGAAACAAGATACGATACGTAGTAAAACAACACAACAAAAATTTAATACTTTCCGCCGTAACCAACACAATTGCACTCTGGATAGGCACCGTATATATAATGCACAGTATAGATAATACAAAGATCATTCAATCAACCAATGACGACAGAGGACGCGGTGTAACAAGAAACAAAAGACAAGATGTAGTAAGGTCACACCGTGATCCATGTTGCTTTCCACTTTAGAGGATATTATACGATCACAAACACATGCTATATATGATATGCCAAACAGCCCATTGCCATCGCCTCGAGTAACTGAACTTGCAGTTATTCAAGGCCAGATCGTGGATCGCAGCTAAACTGATCTGGAGTGACCTCTCCTCGCGAAAGCAACACAGGTCTCAAAATGTGTGTAACATGTTTCAATTTCTGAAAAAATCTAAAATTCATCCAAGTAGAATCCTGAAAACTGAATCCTGACAAAAATTAAGAAGGGACATGAGAAGAGATCAAAGAATTTGAAAATAGGCCGTATCGCGAAGAAAGTAGTAACAACTAAAAAAATGCAAGCGTCGTGGGTAAAACTTGAAATTAGTTTTTAAAATTGAAACTAAAATTCATTAAATTTGCACCAAAATTACAAAAAAATTTCTCTGACTTTCTTTTAAAATTGAAACTAAAATTCATTAAATTTGCACGACAATTACAAAAAACTTCTCTGACTTTCTCATTTTCCCGGTTTTCCCGGTGTTTCATGATTTTCCCTGATATTCCCGGTTTTTTCCCGGTAGCATGAACCCCGCATGTTGGAAGTAGAATAATTTATTTAAGCCTTTAAAAGTTTTAAATAAAGTTTTTAAATTTTTTGCTCGGATCCTTTCTTTTGTTAGTTTGAAGCTGAAAGCGAACACAAACTATATACGTACGTACTCAATAAAAAACACGACTTACATACATAGTTAAACAGATTACATAGTTTCAAAGTAACCATTCCCATCCCAACAAACAACAAAATTATCCGGGTCCAGATTGTCACCTGGGACGACAAAAGGCTTCTCCATGAAAAGGGTATGGCGGTCAACCAGACCATTGAAATCCCACCTGGCTATCATTCCGGCTCTCTTCGATCCCAATCTCAGCTGATTCATACCAGACGTAAATTTATAGAAAAGTGCCTTCAGGTCGGCCCCAGCGTCAATTAAAGTTTGCCGTTCCTGAACAAAAGCAACCACTATATCCTTGAGCACGTCATTTTTAGCTTCGACATTGACAAATTCTAGATTAGGTAGACGTCCCAACACCTTACCCAACGAGAATGCTAGAGTGGATGAATAATCGTCACTGGAAAAATAAACATCAATGTAGACACTGTTAAGACCTCTTAACAGTGTTTCAACATAGTTCAAATAGGTATCTAAGGGTAGGCTGGATTGTTCTTCAAGCACATCTCCAATCTTCAAATTCAAACTATTAGGACCGAGACAATTACTGTTACTGGAAATAACTCTCCCTGGATCTGTCTTCGCATCTTTTATCGTGAGCGACCTGAAAGAGGGACCCACTCGAAACTTGGCCTGATCGGTGACAAACGAAACATCGTGAAGCACAAGCTCTTCCAATTTCGGGCAGAAAATCTCATCATAGAGCTGCAGACGATGCAAAGATAAGTAGGTGATGTGATTCAACAGACCTGAACAGGATAGACCAAAATCGGATATTGCGGTAAACAATGAACCTCCAGAATCGTAGGCAAAACTCAAAGACTTTAACTTAGGAAATACAAACTTTTTCAGTACTTCGTATCTACCAGACTCCCATTGAATGTTTACTTTAAAATTCAAAGTGATTTCCGCAGACTGCAGATTGGGAAGTGGCGGGAGACCGTCTTCGGTCAACTTCTTCAACGAAACCGGATCCAAAATACACATAAATTTCAATTGGGTCAAACCGAGATTGCGATTCAGGAGATCCAACAACGGAGGGAATGTTATAGGACCGATCGTAATTTGTTCAAGTAGTCCAGATTTCGTCAGCTCAGGAAAACAGTCCTCGTTAATCATATAACTAGGACTGAGAATGTCCAACCATTTCAGTTTGGGAAAGCTAACGTTGGGAAAAGGAACATTATTATCAGGGTCTTCATCCTCAGGAAAACCATAAAACGACAATTCTTCCAAGAAGGGACAGCACTGGCTAAGCAGCTTCAACGACTCATAAGATAAGAAACAGTCTTTGACCACCAACGATCTCAGCTGGCAATTCAGTGTTCCCAAGAGTGGAACAAACTCCAGCTCGGAATGCTCAAACAAAGTCTTGACAGAAAAGTTTGTCACAAATGATGGAATCAAATGACGCAGCTCATCGCCGATGTAATAGTCCGATAACTCCCTCTCCACAAAACAGGAATACTGGCAGTCATGAAGCGAGAATAGTTCAGCAAATGCTCTAAATTCATAATCATGTGAAGCGCCACGGGGCATACTAATAACATGCAGGGAAATGTCCTCAGGCAGCAAAGATGTCGCGTCGACCAAACCATCAAGATCGCGCATTTCGGCCACTAGCGTATTCAAATTAGGAAAGGCAGCCAAAATCCGAACCAGAAATGACTCGCCAACAGGACTCAGCAGATAGAGCACTTTCAGTCCACGAAAGCGTATCATGGCCCAGGAAATTCTTCGATTCATAATTTTGCTTTTCTTTACCAGATATCTAACCTCTTCTCCGACCGTTTCAGCTGCATCAAATCCCAGAAACGTGACATCAGAATAGGAATCAAGGACAAGACGTCGAAACTGCTGTGAAACTCTTTCCAAGGGAACTCTCTGACGCCAGGAAAGGCGACGAAAAATATTTATTAAAAGATGCTTCGACAACAAATCGAAAGGACTTGCTTCCTCTGACATCGCAAAGGTGCAAGGAAAAAGAACCTGCAACAATAGAGGCATCAATTAGCATAAATAATCACTTTTAATACTGTGTCTGGGCTGGGATTTACTAGAAGATCTAACAGACCTCCGCAACCACCACCAAATAGCACACACGCACAAACTGCGATTCTATGAAATTTCCCTACAAAACAGGTCCCCTGGAAAAAAGTCAGCAGTACTCAGGGTATTCTTACGGGGGGGGGGCTTGATTGACTGAAATTGAACTGCCCCAGAAATTACTTTCACCATTTCACTTTATTTTTAAAATTACCATCAACGGTGTAGTCAAGGGTAGGCCAAGTGGGAAATCCACCCTGCGCTAAATAGTATATAAACCTACAACCGATTTTGAGCGCAGCGGGTTCGAAACCATATCGATCACAAATTATAACTCAGTCGATTAAACTTTGCGACCTGCAAGACTGGAGGAAGCGACTATACAAGTCCAACCGCACATTTCTAGTCTTCTTCTTTATTTCGGTGGTGCGCTGTAAAGAAACTGTCTACATTTCAAAACTCCATTCTCTAATAAATTTTCTTATAGACATCTACTCGGAAAACATAGCTTCTATGCAGGCCCGCACCCAGGATTTTGAAAGGCGCCAGTTCAAGGTAAAAGGCAACGGGGGGTCTGGGCGGCTCCGCCTCCGCCCCCCAGAAGTTGAAGAATTTTCGCATTTTTACCCAAACATAGAACTTTGAATGTTT
The DNA here is from genome assembly GCA_030248195.1 of Trissonchulus latispiculum. Classification (NCBI taxonomy): domain Eukaryota; kingdom Metazoa; phylum Nematoda; class Enoplea; order Enoplida; family Ironidae; genus Trissonchulus; species Trissonchulus latispiculum. The sequence continues at coordinate 68,386 of JASAND010024090.1, forward strand.
ACTTCTTGCAAAAAGTGAATTATCGCGCCGTGCGAAAATTTTTTAAAAATGGCTGTTTTTGCCATAAAAATAGCAAACGTTTTCCATTTTGTCACCCCAAAAGGGGGGTCTAGAATTCTTGAACCCCCCCCCCACTTCCATGATCTGAGCTTGTTCTTTCTTTTCGGCTTTGTGCCTTTTTGACTATTAAATCTGCCTGTTTTTGCGATAAAAATAACTTTTACAGTGTATATATATATATATACATTTTAGAAAAATATTTTAGCATATTTAAAAAACCCACCCCGAATTCCCTGGTCATCGGACTTTGGGAGGGTCCAACAACCCCCCCCCCCCACAAAAATACCTAGAATAAGCCAAGAGGATGATCCCCACACTCCGGGACAAAGCGTTACTACCCTGCACCCTCACCCTTCATTTTGGCACCGAGGCTCCGCAGTCACATCCAAGGCAGCGGCAGCCGTTATTCCGAAATATATCGTGGAAAGTAGATCTTTAAACATTTTTAAAGAAAGAATCCGCTCAGTATCATTTTCTGACTTCCTCCGAGGCCGAGCATTAGTAGCCAGGTAATGGCTCTCCTCGGTCTTCAGTGGCTATGTACACTACATGTTTATCACTTGCTATTTTTGTTATTTCGTAGCAACAGCCTAGTGTGTGTTGTACTGGCAATAAAGTAGTAGTAGTAGTAGCAGCTCCCCGTTTGGTAATAGCAACTTACTACATAACTATTACGGTATAGTGTTTGAGGCCGGCCGGCCTAAGCCGGCCGACTACTTTTGCTCGCCGGCCGGCCGCCGGCTACCGGCCGGCCGGCCGGCCGGCCACCGGCTGGGATACAAATCTTCAATCAGAAATTTACAAAATAGAGAAACTAACCGTAAAATGAACTCCAAATCTAGTTTTATCTAGTGATCTAGCTAATTTTCTATGCTATGCTGTGCTATTTTTCTAAGATATCATTCGAAAATAAATACCTTACAAGTTATAATACTGCACTGCAAATTGCTTTAGGCCGGTAGCCGGCCGGCCGCTGGCCGGCCTACGGGCTCACCGGCCGCCGGCCGGCCGGCCGGCTCACCGGCCGGCTGGCCGACGATCGGCCGGCCGGCAGCCGGCCGGCGGCCGGCCGGTGAAACCCCGGCCGGCCTCAAACACTATTACGGTATAAATCTGCCTGTCTGCTCGGTAGGCAACAGGGATAAAAATATGTTGCAGAAACGGAAAGTTGTAAAGGGAGGGCGAGAGCGAGCTCTAATCTAAGAAAGATTGAAAAGTGCAGTCTGATAAGTTCTGAAATAGAAACATTTTGTTGGGAAATAAAAAAAGGGTATATAAATTCATAAGTTCATAAAAGTACAAAGAAAAAGCCCAAAGCCTCAGGCTAATTCGACAACCAGGGAATAGATACGTGTTTTATATGAAAACATGTACATACTTAGTTCAAGGCTGGACCATTTTATTATATCATTTACCCGTCAACCAGTTTCTACAGCCGTACCTCTGGAGCTTCAACCAATTGCTTATGGACCAAGGAAAGGATCCTGCAGGGAGGGGTCAACTCTCAATCAGTAGCATTGAAACTGCGTCCAGAACTGAAGCCAGGAAGTTAGATATCAGTGTGTATAGAAAGTACAGAATTGAGCCAGCCACGGAACGAACCACGGCCCTTCTGGTCTGCAAAAAGGCGTGCTAGCAATTTCGCCACGGAGGCAACAGCTCGATTAGACTACCAACCAATTACCCTCAGCCTGATTTAGTCAACCAATTCAACTCGGAATACAACCGAAAGAGCAGCTACAACATCAGGAGAAAACAGCAGGAAACAATATCTGAATCCGGTCCTAACGCTGCTTCCCCAAATGTCGCGGAATGCGAGGCTTAACCTCGACAACAACTGAAAGGGCTTCAACCTCCGGGTGAAGCAAGCAGTAAACTCAGCACAGCTAATCCAAACACCAAAACCCCTGAATCCGGACACAGAACAGGAACAAGTCTGCTCAAACCAAGACCGTCTCATCAGCAGAGCAGACATCCCAGTAAGACCACTCTCACGTGACAAGCAATTCAATTCATTTAGCAGGTTCCTCAATCAATATCCTATGCCGACCTCCCAGATCGAATGCTGACGAAATTAGAATGCCATAACTTGAAAATTGAGCTCGAAATTTGTTTCTTTTTCAATACGCTAAATTCAAAAATATATAAACAAATTTCGACTTAGATAAATCTGATATTTTGATGTCGGTGTGTCGACTTTATCCGGCAAAATCCTCAACCTAGGCAGAGTTGTTTGAAATTAGATGAAAAATAATTAATCAGGGCAATGTTTTGCAATAAATTTCTTTAGCTTAGTAATCGATTTCCACAAAATTTACTTTGCGGTGAACCTAGATTTTTCAACTATACTAAAGGAATTTTGTACGGAAATTCAGCATGTTATTAGAAGTAGCCCTATACGTTTCTTCCACTGGGAGCGAAGTTTATATCTTTCCGAGAGTTAAGGGGTGCCGCCTCTGGGTGGAGCTGCCGCCGTGCACTCATCACACAGGCAGTGATGTAGAGTTGTGCCCGGGCCTTGAATCGGGCCTCGGACCCCGTGCCGGGCCCGGGCCCGGATGTTGGAGCGGCAGGCCCGGCCCGAGCCGGGGATACCGGGCCTGCCGGGCCTACCGGGCCTACCGGGCCTGCCGGGCCTTGGAGGCCCGGACAGGCCCGGTGAGGCCCGGTCAAATTTTTGCTATGCATATTTTCAATTTTTTCCAAAATTTCTTCACTAGAAAGTCCAATTTAAGCTTAAGCGAGTTATCTAAGTTGTAGTAAATATCACTAACTGTTGTTTGACACTGTTTATTGTATTCCGGGCCTTCACCGGGCCTTGAATCGGGCCTCCGGGCCCGGGCCGCGCTTGGCCCGGCCGCGTATTTAGAAAGTGTACACCGTGGGCGTGGGCGCGCATTGGAAAGTGTACTGCGTGTACGCGCACTGAGTTAGAAAATGTACACCGTGGGCGCGCATTGAAAAATGTACTGCGTGCGCGCGCATCGTATTACAAAATGTACAGCGTGGGCGCGCACTGAAATACTTATGCGCAGATGATGTATATAAGTGCATTTGACACGGCTGATGATAGTTCCCATAATGTTCCATCAATTTGGCCCATCACGAATGTTGCTAATAGTACCTATGGAAATAGAAAACTTGAAGTTGTCAAAGAAATATTTCTGATCAGAGACTACGATATATACTTTGTTGTAAATTTTCTCAAATTTAAAATGTGATTTTGAGAATTTTGAAAAATTTGCAAGCAAATATTAATGTTTTCGCGAAGCTTATTATGAAGTTTTGGGTAAGGAAAACTCAACATTTCGAGCTTTCTATCCTCTTAGCGATCTGCCTGTAATATCACTATGTATAAAGCTACACGTATATCACCGTTTTGTGTATAGGCAACAACCCCAACGAATAGTTCGGAGCAACAAAATTTCGTCCGGCTTTAATCCACTAAAATTGAGAACGTTCCCAATTGTAAAATTCTGGCGACAAATAATTTCGGCAAACTTTTGCAATAGGGTGGGATATTATTTGAAGTTCAATTTACTGAATGTTTTCAATTGCTATAAAAGCAAGCTCTGCTGCTTTCCCTTTGATTATGTTTATTTTTCAGAAACAGGAGAATCATGCTTTTCCTGCTGCTCTGACCAAATAGCAGCAGAATCTACTTCGATTTTGATTTGAAAAATACTGTTTTTGACACAAAATAGCAAATAAGTGCTTAAACAGTTTAATCTGAAAACATAGTTCAAAATAGTATAGTACTTGAAGTCCAAAACAGTTATATTTTCAGCAACAAATTCAAAGCACATATGTAGCAGACCATCAGAAATTAAGCTTTATATTTCTTCATTGATATTTTAGCCCTATTGACAAATAGAATGCGCTTTAGGGGTTCAGACCTAAATTACAAAATAAATACAATAATTTCGAAAACTTTGTAATTCAAATACAATAATTGTACCAAACGTAAATGAAGCACATATTGAGGATTAAAATCAAAATTAGTGATGGGGCCGGTTACACTAGAACTGGTTGGAACCGGAACCGAACCGCAAGGATTTTGAGAGCTGGAACCAGAGCCAGAACTGGCGGAATTTGGAATCGGCCGGTTCCAAGCTTAAAACTGAATTTTAACTTAAAATTAGTGTAAAATTTGCAGAAGTCGATTTTGAGACTGTTATTAATAATGTAACTGCATCTGATTATGATGTAGCCTCTGATATTTCAACAGCTGAAGCTAATATTGTACATGACTATAGAATCATTCATAATCAAACATTTCTTAAACAACTTCAAATATTCTATTTTATACTATTAGCAACATTCGTGATGGGCCGAATTGATGGAACATTATGGGAACTGTCATCAGCCGTGTCAAATGCACTTATACTACATCATCTGCGCATAAGTGTTTCAGTGCGCGCCCACGCTGTACATTTTCTAATACGATACGCGCTCACGCAGTACATTTTCCAATGCGCTCCCACGTTGTACATTTTCTAACTCAGTGCGCGTACACGCAGTACACTTTCCAATGCGCGCCCACGGTGTACATTTTCTAACTCAGTGCGCGTCCACGCACTACACTTTCCAATGCGCGCCCACGGTGTACACTTTCTAAATACGCGGCCCGGCCCGGTCGGTTCAGCAGGCCCGGGCCCGGCCCGGAAAATTTCTTAACGGCACAACTCTAGTGATGGGCGTATCGCCAACCTTGGTAAACGTCTCGGGTAATTGTAAAGACAATTACTCGGTGTCAGCTTTCACCCAGACAAAAATAAAAAATTAAAAATTATAGGTAACTGGCACTACTCCTAACTGGAAAAGGTCCTACTAAAGTGGGGAGTATGGATGAAAAAGTTTCTAACTTTCCGTAAAGAAAGAGCGTGCAAAGAACTTCAAGTAAATAATTAATGTCAAGCTTGAAATTTCGACGAGTTATGAACAATCCTAATTTTATTTGCACTAATAAAGTGTACGATATAAACCGCTAAAATGGTAGTTTCTGTCATATCCAACTTTAGAGAGGATAGCATTGTATAAACACTCCTGCGCAGCTGTAAAAATAAGCCCTAATGAACTGAACTTTTATGAAATTAAATTTCATAAATCTTCAAAACTCTGCCTAAAACTTACGCTACGTAGTGATCGAACGAGGCCCCAACACTTTTGCGATAGCATATTATGCTCAGAACTAGCGAAAACGAAGACGAAATCTGAGACAGTTAACTTTGAACTTGCCAAATTTTTTAGTTCACCCCACTCCAGTTAGGAGTGGTGTCAGTATTCCGTGAAATTTGACTGGGGACTGAAACAGAATAATTGCTACTGCAATTAACCGAGGCGTTTGACAAGGCCGGCGCTGTACCTATTGCTGCCTATGCAATAAGTCCACCGCGGCAATCCCACTCGAAAGCGGCCGCCCCTTGGATCTCGGATAACTACCAGCAAGGGGGGGGGAGTGCGCCATGTGCAGTGTCAGCTGACACCGGTTTTCTTGGCCCATCTGAGCCACTCATGCTGGGCGGATCTTTGGGGTCCAAATTTTCGTGTTTGTGGCCAATGGATGCATAGGTTACAAATTCTCACTTATGATTGACCTGTGTTGATGCGTCAGTAACAATAGTGACCAAATTTGTGTTTGAATGTTCTTACTTCACTATGTAAATGGTTAAAGCATTGATTTTGCTCGATGCATGATGTAGAGTACTTAAATATGCGAAAATGTCCAAATTAAAGAAGTGGGTCAAGTGGGTCGACAAAATCTCAGTGGGTCGCGGGTCGCGGGTTAGAGATCCGCGGGTCACGAAAATGGGACCCACTTCCAACTCTGAAATTAACTACCGTAAGCCTTACTCTAATTAGTTGATCCGCAAGCAGCCACGCGTTTGTAAAAATAAAAAAGTCGTGTACTTAGTGCAAAGTGGGACCCACCGGTGTTTTGGGTGGGGCAGGGGGGGTTCCAATGCAACAAACATAACTAGAATGATTTGTGAATGCTTGTGTACAGAGTTTCATCCACTTAAAGTGTACTTTTGGTGAAACTTCTTTCCTTTCCAATAAATATTGTTTATAGAACACTAAGCTCACACGCGTTTGGTAAAACAACAAGCTTAAAACAAACTGTTTATTTCAATAAGAAAACAAAACCGGGCAAAACTATAAAATGATAGCCATAACAAATATATTCGAACAATTCGCAATTCACAATCCAAGGCAATAGGGTATGGCTGGTAAAGAAGCATCTACTATTTCTATAGAATTACACATGTCTAATAACCACGTAACAGGTTTAATCAAAATAAGCTTGAAAAATGAAAAAGATAAGAACAATAAATTGATTAATCTGCCAACACATATAGTAATCTGTCAGAAGTGTTTCAATAAAAATTATAGGAAAACACAGATTTTGAATCTTTTCAATCTTCCCCGGCTAGGTTTTTTTTTTGGTCAAAAATAGCGTCGTTTGCAGAAATGAACAATAGTTTTGACGACGCCAAAATAAAAATGACGACAGAATGACCAAGCCAAAATGTGGAAGTAGCACTCAAATTTAACAAGAATGCAAAGTTTCTATTACGTTTTAACAGTGATTTTTCAAAAAATTTTCAAATTTTGGGGGCTGCCGCCCCCAAACCCCCGCTCTATATATATATTGTCTTAGTGATGTTAAGGTTCGACGATGTTTGAACAGTCAATCAGTATATCTATTATATATATACAAAGCCACAGGCTACGAGTCTTTATGCTACATACTTCAATTGCATTTTTTGATGCAAGTTTCTCATACCAATTTCGCTGAATATTTTCTTTAAAAACTTCTCTTCGGATTATCTCAGCTATGTAGAATGGAATGAGAACTTATATATATATACGTACATATGTACCTGGATAGGATGTTTAAGAACGTTTATTGCATAAATGTTATAACTACTAGGGATGGTTCTGGAGGGCAGCTCTGTCGTTGCGATTTGAAGATAAGTAAAAGCAAACAGGAAAAAACACAAAAAAGGCATGTCATCAAAATTTCGTGAGCGCGTATATATATACGCATATTTCCAACGTTTTTACCAAATTTTTGGATAGAAAAAGCTTAAAATGTCGTGCGAGTTTAGCAAAAAATTCTTATTTTTCCTTTCAAATAGGGTAAACTTTTAAAAAATTTCTTGTTTCTGCAAAATGAAAAGAAAGATTTAAAGGACGATTTCATCTAAAAAGCAAAAAATTTCTTCAACTTCTGGGGGCTCCGCTCCCCCAGACCCCCCACATTGTGTCGAGTTGTTCTCGTCATTGTTAATGCTCAAAGACATGATACATAGGCACCAGATATACGTATGTAGTATATGAGTACGTAAGTTAGAATATATTCGCGAGACAATGCGAAATATGAAGCAACACACGCCAACAAGGTAAAAATTCATCCAAAATTACGAATGTAGCCTAAAATCATAACAAAACTGCATTTCTGCAAAACTTTATTTTTGACGTTGGACAAATAAAAATGACGCTCAGAAAATAAAAATGACGAAAATTTGATGAAATCCGATTTTGAAAAAAAAAACGCTGTTCCCCGGTAGAATCGAACAAAATCTGAAAAACTATATATATATATATATATATATATATATATATATATATATATATATATATATATATATATATATATATATATATATACAAATACATATATATGCCTTTTCTTTTACATTTCCAGATGGTCCCTAACAGGACCAACGCCAACAGGTCCCTGACAACATCTTATTGTGTTTGCTTTAGCTGAAAAAGTGAGGAAAGAAAAGGGAGTGGGACTCCCAAATAGTGCGGGAAGACTAATAGTGGAACAATAATGTAAAGCGGTCTAAAATCGCGAAAAACAGTAAATTACCCAGTTTTCTATATACATGTATATACTGTTATAACAAAGTTAAAAACAGCCCGGTCCAAAAAGTCAATTTAAGTAGCAAAACAGGCGCGTTTAAGCTAAAAACTAGAAAGTGGTTAACAATAAATGTTACCAACAATCCAAAATCTTGCTATTTGAGTATATAATTCAAAGTGATTGGGAGGAAACCGTCAAAAATGGGAGTGAAGCCGAGTGGGTGGGCAAGAAGGGATGGGGGCCTCGAAAACACAAAAGTAAGCCCAGTCTTATACAGTTAACGTCGCTAGAGTCTGAGGGGTGGGGATTATCTTACTGCTGATGTAAAGTGGAAATTGTACAAATGAAATTATGTGTTGAATTTAAGAAACTGAGCACGCTTAATTAGAAGCAATCAGAAATTTACTAGAGTATTGGAAACCACCAATAAATAAACAAAGGAATGCCACTGGATCTCTTTAACTATTTCCCCCCCAAAAGACCCAATTTAACTATTTCCCCCCCAAATTGAAAAATTTAAATAAACACGTATCAAAGTAAACGCAAGATTAATATGCACAAATGGAGCTGACAACAAATGCTTCTAATCAATTTGTAGCTAAAGACGTTAAAGTTTTTGAAAATTTTTAGAAAGTAAAATTTTAAAAATTTTGAATTTTAAAAGTATTTAATGTTTAAATTTCTTGAATTATATAAGACGTATGCATTAGTTAGTTCATTGAACACACTAAATTTAAGAATTAACTTGAGCTAATAAGTTATTTATAAATAAATGTTTTTAATTTGAACGCAATGAACTGGATGATTATCTTATTTGTTATTAAGAATAGGCCAGAATCACCCAGGAAACTTTCTATGACCTTTATTACAACCTTTAAATACATCTTAACACATGACCCCAATTTAACTATTTCCCCCCCAAACGAGTTGGGGGGGAAATAGTTAAAGAGATCCATGCCACTTCTAGAACCACTTTTTAGAAATCATTCTGTTCATATACGTTGTTATTGGTTCGTTCACTATTCCTGTTAAGACAATTTTCGGCATAATTTAAGCATAACAAATAATTTTGTCTTACACAATATAAATTGACATGTACATAAATTGATTCTACTCTACATACATAACAAAAACGCACGTAAACAATACATTGGGGGGCTCATTTTTGTCAGCATTTTTCTTGCTCCGACGTGATGAGTATTTGATTGTCCAACGGGACACGTTCAGCTTTTTATAAAAAGTCTTACGCTTGTGAAATAATTTCGTATCAAAGCAGAGGTCTGCGTAGAAACAAGAAAAGCTGACATTCTGGCCAGGCCGCACAGACCAATAATTTATTCAGGGTCGGCCTAGGATATAATCCCGGATTTCTATATCATCTCTGCACGGCGGCTACAGCATCATTCAATCTTTCAAATTCTTTTGCGAGACATAATATAATGTGCAATTTGAGAGCCGACTTGTTTTAAATTGCAGAAAACTCTCACAATTGGTAGAATGAATTCGGTCAGATAAAACGTATCATAATACAACTGTTTCCGAAACTTTATATTTTGGAAGTCGAATAATTTATTTAGGCCTTTAAATGTTTTCAATAAAGTTTTTAAACTTTATGCTCGGACCCATTATTCAATTGCAAGTTTGAAGCTGAAAGCAAACACAACTACTCAAACAAGAACTGGGCAGGCATTTACTCAAATAAATATCCTAAATCGAATGCAAACCAAATTTGCATTACATAATTTGCTGATCCCAAAAATATTGCTAAGCGAGGCCCTGTGCTAAAGATTGTAAAGTCGAAATGAAAATTGTATAGCCGCCATTACAACAGTGCACCCCAGATAATAATTCCCTATTCATGATGACGATTGTTCACAATGATGCCGTATCCAAGGAATACCGCATTGGGAACTGTGTAAAAAACGGCAACATCGGAGAAAGTAGAAAAAAATTGCCAAAAACTGCACCCCTCCTCAAGTTCAAAGCAAATACAAGTCGTTTAGAAGAGACACACGTAACGTTCGATAACACTGAACAAATTAATTACACAGTTTCAAAGTAACCATTCCCATTCAAACAAATGACAAAATTATCCGGGTCTAGATTATCACCGGGGACAACAAAAGGCTTCTCCATGAACAGGGCATGACGGCATGCCAGATCTTTCAAATCCCGCTTGGCTTTCATTCGGGCCCCATTCGATCCCAATCTCAGCTGATTCATACCATGCGTAAATTTATAGAAAAGAAACTTCAAGTCGGTTCCAGCTTCAATTAAGGTTTCTCGTTCCTGAGCCAGGGCATCTATCATATCCTCGAGCACGATAGTGCTTTCAGATTTGATAGTGACAAATTCCAGATTAGGTAGACGTCCCAAAATCTTACCCAACGAGTATGATAATGCAGATGAATAATTGTCACTGGAAAAACAAACATCAACATGGACACTGTTAAGACCTCTTAACAGTGTTTCAAAATAGTTCAAGTAGGTATCTAAGGGTAGGCTGGATTGCTGTTCAATCATATCTCCAATCTTCAAATTCAAACGGTTAGGACCGGGACAATTACTGCTACTGGAAATAACTCTCCCTGGATCTGTCTTCGCATCTTTTATCGTGAGCGACCTGAAAGAGGGACCCACTCGAAACTTGGCCCCCTCGTTGACAAACGAAACATCGTGAAGCACAAGCTCTTCCAATTTCGGGCAGACAATCTCATCGTAGAGCTGCAGACGATGCAAAGATAGATAGGGGATGTAATTCAACAGACCTGAACAGGATAGACCAAAATCCGATATAGTGGAAAACGTTGACCTTGCAGAATCGTAGGCAAAACTCAAAGATTTCAAATTCGGCCATGCAAATTTTTTCAGGATATCGTATCTATCAGACGCCCACTCCTCGAACACATTAAAATTCAATGTGATATCTACAGTTTGAAGATTTAGAAGTTGTGGGAGACCGTCTTCGGTCAACTTCCTCAGCGAAATCAAATCCACAGTACACATAAACTTCAGTTGGGTCAAACCGGGATTGCGAATCAGGAGATCCAACAACGGTGGGAATGTCAGAGGGCCGATCGTGATCTGCTCAAGTAGGGGCCAGTATAAAACGCAGACGCAGACGCAGACGCAGACCAGCAGACTGGGGTATAAAACGCAGACTTTACTGCAGACGCAGACTCGGGTATAAAAAGCAGACGCAGACTTTACTAAAGGTATAAAATGCAGACTTCATTGCAGACTTGCAGACTCGGGTATAAAAAGCAGACTTCATTGCAGACTCGGGTATAAAATGCAGACTTGGGTATAAAATGCAGACTTTTGAGCAGACTTACTGATCCTGATATGCATAAAATCAGGTTAGGCTATAAAATGTAGGCCAGTCAGCAATTAAAGCAGGCTCCGGTATAAAATGTATTATTACGTATAGGTTTTGCAGATTTTGGTGTAAAATATATATGCAGTATGGTCGGTAATAACCAGACGCCGGTATATATAATTAAAATCTAATTTAATTTTATTGCATTAAATGTCTACTTTGCTGACAATGTGTACATATGGCAAGGTTAATAAAAAACTCAAAAATCGAATTTTTGCTGCCATTTTCGCAAATGAAGTCCGATCAAAATAATTTTGGTATATATGTAATCAACTGGTAATGATCCTCTCCATACGGTGCAAGTCTGAAGCCGATTGCCCTTGTGTAGCGAGAGTAAAAATTTTTGTAATCTTTTGTTAACGAATTCACAAAAAATCAGATAGGAAAATGTTTTCATGCATAAATAGAGCATGACCCTAGTGTTACTATGTATAAAAGTATATATGGCTAGCCGTATATATATATGCTAAAGTTTTAAGCTGTTTTAAGAGTCCAACCTGGTAACCAGCCGGGCTTGGACCGTCCGACGGTAAACGTGATCCCAGAAGTCACATGGGGGGGGGGGGGGGGGCGCCCCCCATCCGGCGACCCCCCCCCCCCCATTCGTGGAGCCCCCCCCCATGAAAAGCCCCCCCCCCCATAAATCCCGACCTCCCCCCCCCATAACCCCAAAAATTGCCAAATTTTACCATTCTTACCCTAAATTTTCAAAAAATTTTCCGGCTTCGCCGGATTTTTGACTAAATTTTCGCTATTTTAGCTTAAAAAACACCTAAAATTAGTCATTTTTTAGCGATTTTTAGCAGTTAGTACGCAAAAAACCCACAAAAATTCGAAAAAAATTTCTAAAATATGCCCCCCCCATTTTGGGTGAGCCCCCCCCCCCATCGATGGGGGGGGGGGGCCCCCCCCCCCCCCCCCCCCCATAAAAAATTGCCAAGGGATAAGCCAGGTCAGTATTAGCCCATAGTTACCTAAACACTAATGCCAGATTTGAATTCAGCGCCCTCGAAAACCCCCTAGGACATGTTTATAGCCACTTTGGACTGTCCAGTTGGTACCTGGTGGAGGGTCCGGACGAGTCCGGCAGGGGTCACGTGACCGTGGCTCATACCCCAGCAACATACGAAGTTCAGAGTTTATCTGCCAAAACAGAGTTGGTCGCGGGCCGCGGGTACCCGCGGGTACCCGCGGGGCGGGGCGGGTATCACCAAATTTCAATACCCGCACTACCCGCGCGGGTATCTGTGCGGGTCTAGCCTAAAATTTTTAACTATTTTTGTCTAAAACTAAGTAAAATTTACTAGTTAAACAGAACATACTGCATTTGTATTTTCACCTCTCATTTAGTTTTGAAAGTTTTCTGAACTGTAATAGTGGGTCTATGCTACTTTGCTTAAAAGAGCGGACCAGTCATCTCGGCACGACTCATATATACTTTCAGCGATTTCAAACCCGATAAAACTTAAATGTTTGCGTGACTATGTATATACTGTAAGATTTTCCGTCTTCTTATCCGACACAGTTCCTGAGTCTACAAGGTTTAGAGTCGTTTGCTTAATAAACCTAGAATTGCATTAATTTAGTTGAACCTAGTTGAATGAGTTTTCACAAATATTTATTTTGTTTTTAATATTAATCTGTTGCCGGATTGTAGATAGAAGTATTCTTGTTTATGATTAAAAATAGGTCACTACGAATTAAAGCCAATATAGGCGACAAAGGAACCAGGAACGGAACATGAATAGGAACAAAACTGCCTTTAAAAAGGATCGGAAACCTAATTTTAGGAATAGGGGCAAAAACTGGGTTCTAACAAGAACCGGAACGGAGACCTATTTTTACGAACCGGTAGGAAATCCATTTTCAGGAGCAGGACCAAAAACAGATGTTTGTTTGCAGCAACCACAATTCCAGTTTAATTTCAGTAACAGGAACGAGAGTCTAATATTGAATATTGAAAATATTAAAAATATTGAACGGGGTCAATTTTACACCCATCATTTCCACCTTGATTATTGAGCTTATTAATTATTATTGAGATTATTAATGCTTATTTGAGCTTGCGGGTGGTCGGTCAATGTATAAAAATCGTATTTGCTAGACTAAATCCGCATAGGCCTATTAAGAAAAGTCATATCGGTTCCTGGTGTTCATCCCATTTAGTTCCTGTTCTTGTTACTGAAATCATATTCCTTCCGTTCCTGGTCCTATTTCTGTTCCTGTTTAGGGTTTTAGATGTCACCTTATAATGTCAAGCTTTTTTGAAAGTCATCAAAAATTTAAAATGATTAGTTTTATTTAATTTGTTTTAATTTTCAAAAAATCTGATGCACTATTTGCTTGCAACGCATTTATACGATTATTTCAGTGTATATTTCGCACTAAGAAAGTTAACGATTAAACAGACATACCTAAAAAAATGAAAATTGCCGTTATAATTTAGTTTTCCGCAAAAGCGGGGCGAAAAAATTTTGCGGGTATCTTGCGGGTATCACTTGTCTGCGGGCCGCGGGCCGTGGGGCGGGGCGGGGCGGGGCGGGTACCATTCTGCGGGCCGTGGGCCGGGGCGGGTAGCAAAAATCCGGCCCGCGACCAACTCTGTGCCAAAATGCCTGTAAATGGGTTATAATCACTCACAAACACGAAAAAAACAACCATTTAGCATTTAAAACGGCATTTTAGAGCCACCAGACTTCATACTGGGCGCTGTCGGGGGCCATCAGTGACCACTAAGACTTCGGCGGGGTCAGTTGCCTTATTTCTGGGCTTATTCTACTGGGGGGGGGGCGGAGGGGCTCCCCCATAAACAGCGGAGGGGCTCCCCCATAAACACCCTTCCCCCCAAAAATCGTCCCCCACCCAAAAATCGCCCCCCCCCAAAAAGTGGGTGCCCCTTTCTGGGTTTACTTTAGGCAAAAATAAGTGGGGGGGGAGAGTGGGGGGGGACGCCCCCCCCCCCCCGGGTGGGGGGGAGGTCGAAAAGTGGGGGGGGAATAACATGAGCCAAAAATGCTAAAAATGCTGTGTAAATAGCCTGTTTTCCACACACACTGCTATAACTATGCTTAAAAGTGCTCAAAAATCAAGTTTTAGCACCAAAAAAGTCGATTTTACATCAAAAATTTCCGGCGAAGCCGGAAAATTTTTGAAAATTTTGACCAAAAATCCTTAAAATTTGGCATTTTCTGGGCACCCTACAGTGAGTGGGGGGGAAGCCCAAAAAGGTGGGGGGGGGAGGTGCTCGAGTGGGGGGGGGACCCAAAAAGTTGGGGGGGCCCCCCCGCCCCCCCAGTAAAATAAACCCAGCCTTTTGGTACCAACTTTTGCCCTGAAAAAATCGCCCAGAAGGCAAACTTTTCAAAAATTTTCCGGCTTGGCCGGATATTTTTAGTCGATTTGTGCCTATTTAAGCACTAAATCCGCTTATTTTTGGCGATTGCTATAAAAATAGCGCAATTTTTATCATGTTCTTAGAAGAATTTTCGCCCCCCCCCCAAATGATTCGCCCCCCGAGGGCCCGCCCCCCAAGAGAACCCCCCACAAGAAAAAATCCCTAGAAGAAACCCAGTAGTTGGGGCACTAGCTTAGCGGTTTGGGGTTCTAAATACGTTATTTAGTGCGCTCTATCCAAAACTGATGAGAAAAAGTTGCTAGCTGCTCTCTGGGATCCGATCCGCCACTGATTTTTTTTGTTAACGGGTGATTTTTTTTGTTAAACCTTTAACAAAAAAATCACACATTTTCGTCGGCTGCTACTTACTGGTAGGTCGTAGAGCAACGAAACTGGGGTGGTTTTAAAGCTTAGCCCAAGACCTATCCATGGGTCCTCAAAGTAATCGATTTGGTTTAGTTTTGCGAAAGTTCCAGCCAAAAAACGGAATTTTGATTTTTTTGTTAAGCTTGCTATATATGCATAATATAGGTTAGCTAAGCGAAGTCCGTTGTGAGGAATAGCAAAATTTTCAATTTTGGTCGCGAGTTGTCTGAGGGTCGGTTTTGGGGTGGGTCGACTGTTTTGGATATCCTGATCAATGGAGTTGGGCCTCGGCAGATACCGGGCCTGCAAATCTGCTCAAAAATCTGCATTTTATACCAAAGTCTGCTTTTTATACCTCAGTCTGCAGGTCTGCTCAAAAGTCTGCATTTTATACCCGGGTCTGCTTTTTATACCCCAGTCTGCAAGTCTGCAAGAAAGTCTGCATTTTATACGCGGGTCTGCTTTTTATACCCCAGTCTGCAAGTCTGCTCAAAAGTCTGCATTTTATACCCGAGTCTGTTTTCAGGTCTGCGTTTTATACCCGAGTCTGCGTCTGCATAAGTCTGCTAAGTCTGCTGGTCTGCGTCTGCGTCTGCGTCTGCAGTTTATACTGGCCCTCAAGTAGTCCAGATTTCGTCATCTCAGAAACACAGTCGCCGTTAATCATATAATTAGGACTGATAATGTCCAACCATTTCAGTTTGGGAAAGCTAACGTTGGGAAAAGGAACATTATCGTCATGGTCCACGGTCTCCGGAAAGCCACGAAACGACAATTCTTCCAACAACGGGCAGCAATGGCTAAGCAAGATCAAAGACTGATAAGATAAGAACCAGTCCTTAACCATCAGCGATCGTAACTGGCAAATCTCAGCCCCCATTTGTGGAATAAACTCAATCTGGTCTTCCTCAAACAAAAGCTTGACGGAAAAGTTTGTCACAAATGATGGAATCAAATGCCCATCGCCGATGTAATAGTTCCATAACTCCCTCTCCACAAAACAGGAATACTGGCAGTCATGAAGAGAGAATAATTCAGCAAATGCTCTAAATTCATAATCATATGAAGCGCCACGGGGCGTACTAATAACATGCACGGAAATGTCCTCAGGCGTCTGGGACAAATCATTAAGATCACGCATCTCGGCACCAAGCGTATGCAAATTAGGAAAGGCAGCCAAAATTCGAACCAGAAATGACTCGCCAACAGGACTCAGCAGATAGAGCACTTTCAGTCCACGAAAGCGTTTCATTGTCCAGGCAATTCTATGATTCAGAAGTCTACTTTTCTTTACCAGATTCTGAATATCTTCCCCATTCGCGTCTGTTTGGACTGCATCAAATCCCAGAAACGCAACATCTTCATAAGAATGAAAGAGTAGACGGCGAAACTGCTGTGAAACTCTTTCTAGAGGAACTCTCTGACGCCAGGGAAGCCGACAAAAAATATCAATTAAAAGATGCTCTGGCAACAAATCGAAAGGACTCGATTTGTCAGACATAACAAAGGCACAAGGAAAAAGAACCTGCAACAATAGAAACATCAATTAATAGGAATAGACACTTGCACTTCTTATTGTGGCTGGGTTGCGGTTTACTGGAAGACCAAACAAAATTCAGATTCCATAAAACTTGCCCTGAGAAAACAGATCCTCTGTCATAAAAGTCAGTAATACTCAGGGTGTTGTTAGAGGGGGGCTGATAACAGGCGCGTAGCCAGGGGGGGAATGGGGGGAATTCCCCCCCCCCCGAAATTGTGTTGCCCCCCAGGAATTTTTTCCTGCTATGTGTAAAGCGCCTATTTTGAAGGCGCGAAATAAGTGTATTGTGCCATTATAATACGTGTTTCGCGCTCAAAAAATGAGTACCAATTACCCTATTTGGTGTACTTTGACAACCTTCTGCATCATTTGGGTGCATGAACACGCACTGTGCCTTAAAAATTATTGTAATTTCAACGAATACTCTGTAAAATTTCCACGAAGGTCACGAAATGGAAAAATTTCTCAGCTGCTGGGGGGCTTGGCCCCCCCCAGACCCCCCGAGAAAATTTTGCATCCCCCCCCCCCGAAATTTTATTCTGGCTACGCTAGTGGCTGATAATATATCTCTCCCCGAAATAACCTTCCCTCCCGAAATCGCCACCTCAAAGATTTTTTGCTTACCACCTCCAAGATTTTTTGAATGGCCAAGTTTTTTAAATAAACAAACTTTCAAACATTTTCCGGCTTTGCCGGAGATCTTAGGCACAAAGTGTCTATGTAATTTAAGCATAAATTAAGACGTTTCTAAAACATTTTAGCGTTTTCCATGCAAAATAAGCCAAAATAACAATTTTTGGCTCACTTCTGCAAAAATCCCTGAAAACACCCTACTATATATAGTCTGACCAAAAAATGTAGGGAGCCAAATTGTTTTGTTTATACTGAACTACCGGTACATTTTTGCTGCAGCAATGTATATATTTTCTGAACCGTCATGGCATGAACTTTCTTTTGGTTAAACAAAAATTTTAAAATTAATATTCATCAAAAGAAGCCAATTTTTTAAGTTTTGAGATATCAGTAGAAACCAGGAACTAGCCGTTCGGTGGAAAATTAGCCCATGTCCCAGACATTTTGAATCTCGAATATCAGCTGGTTTCGTCAAAAATTGGGATAGTTATTCAATTTTTTCGATTTTTATAATCCTTTGGTCTTTGCCGCTTTTCCAACTTTAACTGGCCATTACTCGCGACTCACTCAATGCAAAAATTTTTTAATTGGATTTTCAGGACCGCTTACGTATCAGCTTTCATGTGATATATGTGGTTTTTCAAAATTTGAAAATCGACTTTTTCAAAAAATACCACTCTTTGACCCAAAATTTCGACAATGCGAATCCAGCAAAAGTGGGTAAAAATAACATTATCATAAAGTTAAATCTGAGCTGAATCCAACGATATAAAGTTTTTGTGGCTGCGGCTTAAATTGCAACAGCAACGAACTTTTAAACAATTTCCTATTTCAGCTGATTTCTGACAAGTTGTGCTATATTGTCCATTGATTTGCCGCAAATAGTGTAAACTAGCCAAAAACCGACTGAAAAGCGAAATTGTTTAAAAATTCGTTGCGGATGCAATATAGGTCGTAGCCGCAAAAACTTTATATCGTTGGATTCAGCTCAGATTGAATTTTATGATAATATTATTTTTACCCACTTTTGCTGGATACGCATTGTAGAAATTTTGGGTCAAAAAGTGGTATTTTTCGAAAAAATCGATTTTCAAATTTTGAAAAACCACATATATCACGTGAAAGCTGACACGTAAGCGGTCCTGAAAATCTAATTAAAAAATTTTTGCATTGAAAGAGTCGCGAGTAATAGCCAGTCAAATTTGGAAAAGCGGCAAAGATCAAAGGATTCTGAAAATCGAAAAAATTGAATAACTATCGCAATTTTTGACGAAATCAGCTGATATTCGGGATTCAATATGTTTGAGACATGAGCTAATTTTCCACCGATCGGCTAGTTCCTTGCTTCTACTGGTCTTTCAAAACTTAAAAAATCGGCTTCTTTTGATGAATTTTAATTTTTTAAAAATTTTTTCTCAACCAAAAGAAAGTTCTTGCCATGACGGTTCAGAAAATATATACATTGCTGCAGCAAAAATGTACCGGTAGTTCAGTATAAACAAAACAATTTCGCTCCCTACATTTTTTGGTCAGACTTTAGTCAGAGTTGGTCGCGGGCCGGATTTTTGCTACCCGCCCCGGCCCGCAGAAAGGTACCCGCCCCGCCCCGCCCCGCGGCCCGCAGACAAGTGATACCCGCAAGATACCCGCAAAATTTTTATCGCCCCGCTTTTGTGGAAAACTAAATTATAACGGCAATTTTCATTTTTTAGGTAGGTATGTTTGTTTCATCGTTTACACTGAAATAATCGTAAAAATGCGTTGCAAGCAAATAGTGCATCAGATTTTTTAAAATTAAAACAAATAATGAAAACTAAAATTTCTTGATGACTTTCGAAAAAGCTTGACATCTAAAAGCTTCAACAAGAACAGAAATAGAAACAGGAACGGAAGGAATATGGTTTGAGTAACAAGAACAGGAACGAAATTGGATAAACTCCAGGAACCGAAAAATGAAATTAAAAGATTACAAGGATCACAATGTCTCCACATGACCTGCTTTGATATTACCTTGTATTTAATGTCACTATGACTTTTCTTAATCTTTATATGCGGATTTAGTCTAGCAAATAAGATTTTTATACATTGACCGACCACCCGCAAGCTCAAATATGCTTGAAGGTGGAAATTATTGGTGTAAAATAGACCCCTGTTTGAAATTAGACTCTCGTTCCTGCTACTGAAATTAAACTGAAATTGTGGTTGCTGCAAACAAACATCTGTTTTCGGTCCTGCCCCTGAAAATGAATTTCCTTCCGGTTCGTAAAAATAGGTCTCCGTTCCTGTTCTTGTTAGAACCCAGTTTTTGCTCCTATTCCTAAAATTGGGTTTCCTCTCCTTTTAAAGGCAGTTTTGTTCCTATTCATCATCCCCGGTCCTGGTTCCTTTGTCACCGTTACTTGTGCCTATATTGGCTTTAGTTCGTAGTGACCTATTTTTAATCATAAACAAGAATCCTTTTATCTACAATCCGGCAACAGATTAATATTAAAAACTATATAAATATTTGTGAAAACTCATTCAACTAGGTTCAACTAAATTAATACAATTCTAGGTTTACTAAGCAAACGTCTCTAAACCTTGTAGACTCAGGAGCTGTGTCGGATAAGAAGACTTAAAATCTTACAGTATACAGTCACACAAACTTTAAGTTTTATCGGGTTTGAAATCGCTTAAAGTATATGAGTAGTGCCGAAATGACTGGTCCGCTCTTTTAAGCAATGTAACACAGACAAGAAAACAGTTACAGTTAAGAAAACTTGCAAAACAAAATGAGAGGTGAAAATACAAATGCAATATGTTCTGTTTAACTAGTAAATTTTACTTAGTTTTAGACAAAAATAGTTAAAATTTTTAGGTTAGGCCCGCACAGATACCCGCGCGGGTAGTGCGGGTATTGAAATTTGGTGATACCCGCCCCGCCCCGCGGGTACCCGCGGCCCGCGACCAACTCTGACTTTAGTACTTGACACAGAAGTGTTTAATTTTAATTCAGTACTACAACTGCCAAAGCTTTAAATCATTGTATTTTCAATAATCATTATACCTTCAAACTTAAAAGTAAATTAAAATTAAATTATCGTACCTTCGAAGGTATTTTAAAAGAAGTGTGAATTCACCCACGTTAACCGTACCTACTGCACAGAAAGTTTTTCAGCAAAATCACTACAAACTAACCAATTTTCTAAGCATTTGTCATGAACATTAATACCCAAAACAATTAAAACAAGACACTTACGCCTAAAGGCAGGAGTAGAGTATTTAACGTTCCTAAAAACTAGGGGTCTTGTCTCGTTTACCCCCCCCCCCCCCCATTACTCAAAATCCTTAAAACTTGACCGAATGAGCTAAAATTTGGTGTGGGTATGTTTTCGACCACGCTGAGTTCAAATATGCAAAATTTTTCGATTTCGCGAAATTCGAAATTTTTCGATTGCTAAGGGGGGACCAAGGGAAACCGAACAATTTTTTGTCTTCGATTTTGCTGAAAAGATGTACATATCTAGGGGTTTTCAGGGTCGTAGAACATGAATCTGAAGTCCGTTTTTCGATTCAGCTTTCCGTTCGCTCAGTATAAGCTAAAGCTAAAGCTGAATCGAAAAACGGACTTCAGATTCGTGTTCTACGACCCCGAAAACCCCTATATACATCTTTTCAGCAAAATCGAAGACAAAAAATTTTTCGGTTTCCCTTGGTCCCCCCTTAGAAATCGAAAAATTTCGAATTTCGCGAAATCGGAAAATTTTGCGATATTTGAACTCAGCGTGGTCGAAAACATACCCACAGCAAATTTTAGCTCATTTGGTCAAGTTTTAAGGATTTTGAGTACTGGGGGGGGGGGGTAAACGAGACAAGACCCAAAACTAGTACCTATGGGCATATGGCTGGCGCTCTGCATAGTTTTAGTACGTCATAATTGGTTTCACATAGTTACGAGTCACTCATGCACATTAGAGTTGTTGACCGGTTTAATTTGTTGTTGTTCTGGTTTAATGCTAAAAATTTTGCAAAATACACGAAAAATAGGGCAAAAATGGGACCGCCCGGCCTTTTTTGACCCGCCGGCCGGCCTGTTTAACCCGGCCGGCTGGCCGGCCGGCCGAGTTCACAAGCCCGGCCGGCCGGGTCCGGCCGGCCGAGTCAAAAAAACCGGCCGGGTACGGCCTGCCGAGTAACAAACCGGCCGGGCAACAATACTAATACACATAGCCGTCGTATTCACAGAAAGTTTATAATAGTTTTTGACAGATTAGATTTGGGTTAAAATTGTTTTCTGGAACGGTTTGTGAACATAAGAAGCACGACCCTTAAGGTGCTGGTTTCCTTTCGGGTATTTTTGACTCCTACGGCTTTAATCCTTTACGCAAAGGGCTAAAACTTACGAAATAACCTATTTCCGTGCTCTTTAACCTTTTAGGACCAGTCCCGTATTCTTAGGCCAAAAGATAAGAAAGTTTTGGTTTTTGGCTTTAAGCTCCCAGTAGGTAGACAAGACACGGGATTGGTTGGCATGGCTGGAAAGAGGACTCGAAAATGAACATTTTTGCTCTTACAACCTTTGAGCTATCTCCAGTGGTTAAGTCAGTATAAGCAAAAAACTGTTTTTAGGGTCAAAAAATGGCCATTTTCGAGGAAATCAGTTTTTTCAAAATTATTGCCACGTGTTAAGGACGAAATTGGCTTAGTTATACTCAATCGATACATCGTCCAAATGCACATTTTATGAATGCCTAATAGCTGGGCTTTATTGCTTTCAGCTAGAGATTTGGCCGAAAAACCATTTTGGCAAAACTGCGATTATTTTGTTTCGAACATCGATTTCTCAAAAACTACTCGACGAATTCCGGAGATTTTCGGCAGAATCAAAATTCGCACTTCTGCGGAGGGACGTTTTTCTTGGTTTGGGCTAAAACATCTCCAGTTGCGAGAAAACTGACTTCAAAGTTGCGAAATTTCGTGTCGCCGCACATTTGCCGGATTTTCTGGAGTATTGAGGCTTGTTGAGCCAAATCCAAAAAAACGTCCCTCGGCCCAATCTCCTTTGCATGATAGCACAAGAAAAAATTTTGGCCGTTTCTTCAGTTTTGAGAAATCGATGTTCAAAAATGTTTGGTCTATATTCATCCTGTTAGATGTCAGAACCGCTGAAGATTTCTGCCATTTTTTGCTAATTTTGCCAGTTTCGTAAGCTCCTGTGAATCTACAGATAATAAGCTTTAAAACGATGTATAAAGCTCTTTCTATCTTCCAAAATTGCGAAAGTTAGAGCGTTTCAAAAAATCATCACAAAAGCACTGCACAAAAGGATACCACCACCTTAAGCTACACCTGCTAGTGCTTAAACTTTCGTAATAGTATCTGATGTGCCACTTATGCTTGTAGCCCTTCGGTGTGCTAAATCAATGTCTAAATTAATTGACAATGGCCAAATACCAAGAACTTTTGAAAGATTGCAAAAAGACATGGGTCACTACCCACCAAGTCAGTTCGTGTCACTTTTGGACCAAGGCAGCGTATCAAGAGCTTGCACCCGGTCTGATCAGGTCATTCAGATTTACCACTATATTTGAAAACTTTTACTGTTAAAAACATTAAAAAATAGTGGGCTATAGTGAGTAGAGATGCACTGGGGACGCTACTACTGAGACCGGGGCCGGGACCTCATCGTGGTCCCGGTCAGGGCATAGGAATCCAAATCTAAAATTTTATTAAATATTCAAATTGTGCAATATTTCTAAAATTACATACCATTATTGTTTCCATTCCAACCGGTGAGAAAATTAAGGTTTGTAATAACTTAATCTATTCTTGCCTTACGCACATAGGATAACGGGGGGGGGAATGTGGGGTGCAGACCCTCCACAGACCGGCAAAAAGCGTAGACCCTCTCGTCCAGTAGACCCCTTAGCGATTTTTACCAAAAGTTGCTAATGTTTAGCAAATTTTAGCGATTTTTAAAAAATTCTTTAAAATAGCTAAAAATCTTCATTTTTTACTTATCTTGGCCAAAAATGTTAAAAATTTGCAAGTTTTTGTCAGCGCAGTCAAAAACGGTTAAAAATATTGAGTACTAAAGAGTTCAAATGGGGGATGGCAATTTTTGCAAATTTTTGGGCAGACCCCCTAAAAACTGATATTTTTGAGGGGTAGACCCTTTAGCAGGGTTGGAGTAGACCCCCCAGAATTGGACCCCGTCTTAATGTATGCTTACGAAAACTTTAAATTCTGGTCAGAAAAAATGTCAACAATTTACATGATTTCGCTAAAATGTTGGGCCAGGTCGGAACAGAGGCTTCAGAACCACCGGGGCCAAAATGCAAAGAACCGAAACTCCTGAAGTCGGACGTAAAAGAGGCAGGAGTATCTTAGAAGTTCAGCATCAATTAGGATAGTAAGTAAATTGACTTTGGCGGGGCTCTAAGCAAGGCCTTCTGACCTGCAGGCAGATTTCCTCGTGCCACCAGCACCGATTACCTCACATGAACAGCAGATCAACTTCTTCAATCAAATTCCTGCGCTGTGCCTAATTCCCTGACAGAACAATGGCGAAGTTGGAATGACTGTTGTAATCAAGGACAAACTGGAGATCCAACTATTCAAATTAACATATATACTGGCATCACTGACGATTTTCGGATCGTCTCCTCCCCCATTTGATCTCCTTAGTGCTCAATATTTTTTAACCGTTTTTGACTATGCTGAAGAGAAAAATTACGCTGCATAAAGACGATCATACCGATACAAAATTTGTGTTCGATTGGCCTATTTTTTTTCTAAATTTTGAGCACTCCCTACGGCCTACGGGGTCCAATGGGAACGGCCTCAAACTTTCTTTCTTACGCTAATATCTTACGGGAAACGCTAATACAACCGGACTGTTTGAGCTTGCTTTGCGAAGGGACGCCTTTGGCAGTTTAGGAGCAGGGCTTTAAGACATCACATCGAAAAGCTTCACTTTTTTCTTTGTCAATTATTTGTTTTCCTATCACAGAACACACGAACTCTAACCCCACACACGTTTGATAAAAATATCCAGACTTAAAACAAATGTTTAATATCAATAAGGCAACAAACTGGCAGAAACATGGCAATACCGGTGTTTTCCCGTTACAGAAACCGTCCCGCTGCACACACCAACAGTGCCGCTACACAAACCAAAAGTGCCGTTACACAAACCAAAAGTGCCGTTACACAAACCATTAACCTGTATTGTTTCAGCGCTCTAGCGACAAAAATTTTATGTGTATGCTGAAATATCATCAATTGAACGTAATATTACGTAATGTTAAAGTCGTTGAAGTTGAATTGGCTTTAATTTCATACAAAACGCAACTGAACCGACTTTAACCCTGTTTCATTCAGGGGTCGATTCAATTAAAGTCGTTAAATTTACGGTTGTTGAGGAATTTCACCACAAGGCTCAGGTCCAAATGAAGTTTTAAATATAGGTGTTTTAAAAGTTATCATAGTTTCTCGTGCGCCAAAATCTCCCGATAAACTTTATTGAATTTGGACGATAAATTATTATTGAATAAATAAAATTATTGCCCAAATTTAAAGTGTGTCAATGTGGAATTATAACTGTAGTTTAACACCTTGACCGCCATGTGACCCATATTGGGTCACACTAAACTATTACCTGTGGGCCACGTGACCCATATTGACTTCTATTGAAGTCCAAAACACTGGCGCAGAGTTATTACAATCAAACTTGCGTGCTGGCCTGACAGTAAAGTTTTCAGTGAGACATATGGGACCGAAAAAGCTGATTTTCACAGATTTTCATATTTCACAGTTGTGAACAATTAAAACAAAATTTTTGGCATAGTAAGTTTTAGTTTTACATAAAAATGAACAATAAACATAAATAAATAAGCTAAACGATAATATATACCGAAAATAAGCGTGAACCAGTTGAGTCGTCAAGTGCAGACTGCATAGTTATTACCTGGGGGCCATGTGACCCATATTGGGTCACACCACGTAAACCTCAGATTTGAGTGTCTATGATATCAGGGAATCTATCTGACCTTTTGACATAAGTATAATAAAACGGTTTTTGCAAAAACTGAGTTTCCGCCTACGTGTTATGTTACATAAGCTCTAATACCGGCAGTCAATGTGTTAAACCTAAATTTCTTAATTAGTTTTAAATGTTTATAATTGACGTTGTATCAGTTTGCTTACAGTTAAATGTAAGCTTTCAGTTTCCCTTAAATGTATGTAAATGTAAATCTTTCCCATTATATTTCCCCCCACAGCTCCGAAGAAGTACCGAAGAAGCACAACTTGACTGATTGAGTCGAAATTTAATGGAGGTAGGTTTTCGGACCTGCTGATTTCAAAAATGCAGAAAATTTTAAATTTTTAAAAAAATTTTAAATTTTTAAAAATTTTTAAATTTTTAAAAATTTTTTAAAAATTTTAGTTTGGTAAAGGAGGACCAAGTGGAACCGAAAAATTTTTTGAAAAAAAATTTTGCTGAAAACTTGCTCACAGGGGTTTGTTTTCTGGATCACGAATCTGAAATAAGTTTTTCGATTCAGCTTTTAGTTAGTTTAATATAGTTTTTCGATTCAGCTTTTAGTTAGCTTAATATAAAGCTAAAGTTTTAAGCTTAAGATGTAAGCTTATCCTGAGCTAACGAAAGGCTGAATCGAAAAACTGATTTCAGAGTCGTGATCAGCGCCTCAGAAAACCCCTGTCAGCAAGTTTTCAGCAAAATTTTTTCGAAAATCGGCTCCCCTTGGTCCCCCCTTACCAAACTAAAATTTTAAAATTTTTCAAAATTTTTTAAAAATTTTAAAATTTTTGCATTTTTGAAATCAGCAGGTCCGAAAACCTACCTCCACCAAATTTCAACTCAACCAGCCAAGTTGTGCTTCTTCGGTACTTCTTCGGAGCTGTGGGGGGAATAATGGGAAAGACCCGAAAAATCTACTTACCATTGTGAAAAAATGATTGTTACTTCCTAGTGTTTAGAGGTATGATGTTTGTATAAATGGCATAGACGGTTTGTGTAACAGGAAAAACGGTTTGTGTAGTGGGAAAACCGGTTTGTGTAACGAGACTCAAGGTTTGTGTAACGGCACTAAAGTTTGTGTAGTGGAACCTGTCAACGGCACCACATCGCAATACCAGATCATATACATATATCCGAACAAGAAGTAAAACATAACAGCCGCAGTTTTCCATTAACAATCAGAGCCAATAAAAGCAAAGAACTCATACGTATCCACAAAAATGCTTGTAAATTTATCGGCGATACTAAGGCAGACGCACACCTGTGAGTAACTTACGCAAAACTATAATCGATTTAGTTGAAATTTGGTATGGATGCATTTGAACACATTTCTGATCGATCTGCAGCAACATTTTAACATTTTAAAAATTTTAAATTTAGTTTTCCAAGGGGGGACCAAGGGGAACCAAAAAATGTTTTGTCTCCAATTTTACTAAAAAGCTGCATACAGGGGTTTTCTTGATCGCTGAACACGAATCTGAAAACCGTTTTTCAATCTAGCTCTGCGTTAGCTAGAAATAAGCTAAAGTTGTAAGCTTAACGTTTAAGCTTATATTTAGCTAACAAAAGTTGGATAGAAAAGCGGTTTTCAGATTCGTCTTTGTTGCAAAACCCCTGTATATCTTTTTAGCGAATTTGGCGACAAATCATTTTTTTTAATTCCCCTTAGTCCCCCCCCTTGGAAAACTTAAAAATTTCTTTTTAAAATTTTTAAATTTTCAGCATCGATCAGAAAATGCGTTCAAATGCATCCATACCAAATTTGAATTAAATCGGTTAAGTTTTGCGAGACCCACTTTTAGTGTGCACAATTGTGCGATCCTCCAATTTATCAGTTCACTGTACAGCACTGAACTTATCCTGTTACAACCAGAAACATTAAATAGATAGCCCTCATAACTGCTGAATAATCTAACGGCGATTAAGTGGTCAACGAACCATTAATAATTAACATCAATATCAACCCATTGTCGTTAGCTGTTCTTCACTTGAGCAAATTCGGATCAAAGTCACAAAAACAGCACTTTATATGTTTTCACAAGTTATTGGAAACGCAGCTCTAGAACTAAACTTAAAGTTGAAAATACGTGTGCATGTGCGGGGAGACATGGGCAAGACCTACGTCGAGAAACGTAGGCGTGGACACTGAAATTCTTGTCCACTTCCACCTCTGAGCCACACACAGTCCCACAGGCCAACATTGAGCTGTGATGGTTGAATTTTGATAAAAGTTTGTCAGAACATATGGGGTGTAAAACACACGGCTGATTTATTTAAAGGTATATATTGAAAAAATTCAACAATTTCGAAAATAATAACTTTTCAAGCTTTAAAAATATTTTATAATAAAATAAAATTTTAAATTCCTAAGTTAGCGCGCACTAAAACAATATCCAGAAATTTTGTCAAAAACAATTCATCAGAGTGAAAGCTGAGCCTTGGTGGCTTCTATAAGGTATATATGTGTCCTACATCCAAAACGTGGAGGGCAATTTTGTATACTTATAGACTACAATTGCTAACTGTATGCAATCTAATCTAGTGCTAGTCCAAATGCGTTTGTTGCTAAACAAAAGCAGGGGCGTAGGCAGGGGAGGGCCAGAAGGGAGAACCCCCCCCCCCGAACCCAATTTGCCCACCCCCGGAAAATTTGCGTTGTCGGGGAAAATTTTATACAATTTTCGCGCCGTACGCACGAATTTTATTAACTCAGGAAAAACTTATTCGCACATCAAAATACACTGCTGTTTTCTAAAATTTTTACAAAATTTGCTCTGAAAAAATAGGTTTCAATCCTGCCATATGCTACGTAAAAAGGTCTGGCTTTTAGCTGGAGGCTACGCTGGAAGCGAATTCTTAGAGGAATTTAAAATAGCACAAACCCTACATATTTATATATGCGATTTCATAACTATATACTCTTTTTAAGGTGCTGGTTTCCTTTCGAGTATTTTTGACTCATACGGCTTTAATCCTTTACGTACATGGCTAAAACTTTCGAAATAACCTGTTTCCGTGCTCTTTAACATTCTGGGACCACCCTCGTATTTTTAGGTCAAAACATAAGAAAGTTTTGGTTTTTGGCCTTAGGCTCCCAGTAGGTTAACAAGACACTAGGATTGGTTGTTATGGCTGGAAAGAGGACACGAAAATGAACATTTCTGATTTTACAACCTTTGAGCTATCTCCAGTGGTTAAGTCTGTATAAGCGAAAAACTGTTTTTAGGGTCAAAAAATGGCCATTTTCGGGGAAATCAGTTTTTTCAAATTTACAGCCACATCTTAAAGACAAGCTTGGCTTATTTATCGATGCAGCGTCTAAATGCCCATTTTATGAATGCCTATCAGTCGGAATTCATTGCTTTAAGCTGGAGATTTGGCCGAAAAACCATTTTGGCAAAACTGCGATTATTTTGTTTCGAACATCGATTTCTCAAAAAAAACTCGACGGATTCCGGAGACTTTTGGCAGAATTCAAATTCATACTTCTGCGGTGGGAAGTTTTTCTTGGTTTGAACTGAAACGTATCGAGTAGTAAGAAAACTCAATGCGAAGATGCGAAATTTCGTGTTACCGTGCATTTGGCTGATTTTCTCGACCGTTAACACCTGCTGAGCCAAATCCAGGAAAAAGTCCCTCGGCCCATATCTTTCATATGGCAGCACAAAAAGAACTTTTGGCCGATTCTTCAGTTTTGAGAAATCGATGTTCAAAAATGTTTGGTCTATATTCCGCCTGTCAAATGTCAGGATGTGAGAAAATTTTTGCATTTTTTGCTGATTTTGCTAGTTTCGTGAGCTCACGTGAATGTAGAGATAATGAGCTTTAAAACTATGTATAAAGCTCCTTCCTACTCCCAAAAATGGGAAAGTTAGAGTTTCAAAAAATCACCACAAAAGCACTGCACAAAAGGATACCAGCAACTTAAACGTTTTCATTATGACTTTTATTGCAATTCACAAAAATTTCCCAGCTTCTGGGGGACTCTGCTCTCCCCAGACAACCGCGTATCTGCTACATTAAACATTATGCCTCTGAAAATTTCAACATGTTCAGTTTTCAAGCTTTACGTTACATTACAACGCGTATAAATGATCCGGAAAAAGACTGAAACAAGCGAATAACAATTTTGAAAAACCAGGGTAGATGTTAAAACTTTTTGGATGTGCCCCCTCCCCCGAAACTTTTTTCTGCCTACGCCACTGAACAAAACTACCATTCTAATGTCACTTTTGATTACAGTTTGCTCCGGCTGATAAAACAAATACGTCGGTTCTCTTCTTCTGAAGAGGCTCCTTGCTATGTAGCAGACATTTCTAAAAGTTTCTTTACCGTAAGAACTGCTGTTTCATCTACGTCGACAATAATAAAGCCGAAGGTTTTTGACCAAAATTCAAAGTTCTATTTCAATAACGACAACAAAGTTGGAACAGGAGCAAGCTTAAAGAATGACAACAGGGACTATGCTAATAACAGATACAGAATCGTGAATGGAACTGAACCAAGAAATAAGTTTACAAAAACACTCCATTCATAGCAATGATTACCTTCCTCCTTTTCGCGATAATAATAATACGTAATGTATGCGCAACAAAAACTGAAACCAACTCAAATTGCAGTAAACACAAATAAGACAAAGAACATAATAGCTGCATGAAATAAAAACAACTAGCTGCATGAAATAAAAACAAGGAAACAAGATACGACAGAAAAAACACAACAAAATTTAATACTTCCCCCATAACCATTAACATAATTACACTCTGGATAGGCACCGTATATATAATGCACAGTATAGACAATACAACGATCAGTCAACCAATGCCGACAGAGGGCGCGGTGTACAAGAAACAAAAGACAAAATGTAATAAGGTCACAGCGTGATCCATGTTGCTTTCCACTTTAGAGGATATAATACGATGACAAACACAAACACAACACATATGCCAAAACAGTCCACTGCCATCGACTCGAATAATTGAACTTTCAGCTATTCAACGCCAGATCGTGGACCGCAGCTAAACTGATTTGGAGTGTCCTTTCCTCGCGAAAGCAACCGTAGGTGTGGCAATACAGGAAAAACAACCCACAATATCCTTCACAATTGTTCATATTTACATAACTAATAGAAAAGAAACAACGAGAATTGAATACATCGATTAGAGCAAACCAGGCAGAATTCAAATTCGAGCACAATTAAGTTTTGGAGGTTCAGCAGGGCAAAATTATTATATACCTTCTTTCTCATTCTTTATGAAGAATAAAAATTATATATCTACACAACACAGCTGTCCGACAGTCAACACACCAGTAAGAAGCCACCTCTACCTAATCTCGTAAAAAACCTCTAGTTACCTCTCCTCTCAACCTGAAGTTGCTGAAAACGCAGCTCTAAAACTAAAACTAAAGTTGAGAAATATATACGTGTACATGTGCGGGGAGACATGGGCAAGACCTACGTCGAGAAACGTAGGCGTGGACACTGAAATTCTTGTCCACTTCCACCTCTGAGCCACACACAGTCCCACAGGCCAAAACTGAGCTGTGATGGTTGAATTTTGATAAAAGTTTGTCAGAACATATGATGAGGTTTAAAACACTCGGCTGATTTATTTGAAGGTATATATTGAAAAAATTTAACGATTTGGAAAATTCTAATTTTTCAAGCTTTAAAAATATAATTATAAAATTTTAAGTTCCTAAGTTAGCGCGCTCTAAAACAATATCCTGAAATTTTGCCAAAAAACGATTCATCAGAGTGAAAGCTGAACCTTGGTGGCTTCCACAAGGTCAGTGTCCTACATCAAAAACGTGGAGAGCATGTTTTTATATTTAAAGGATATTATATATATAATTGCTAACTGTATCCTATCTAATATAGTGCTAGACCAATAATACGTTTGTTGCTTAACAAAACTACCATTCTAATGTCACTTTTTGATTCCTATTGGCTGATAAAACAGATACGACGTCGGTTCTCTTCTTCTGAAGGGGCTCGATGCTATGTAGCAGACATTTCTAAAGGTTTCTTTGCCAGAAGAACTGCTGTTTCATCTGTATACAAAGCCGAAGGTTTTTGACCAAAATTCAAAGTACTATTTCAATAACAATGACAAAGATAGAACAGGAGCAAACTTAAAGATTGACAACAGAGACTATGCTAATAACAGATACAGAATCCTGAATGGATCTGGACCAAGAAATAAGTTCACAAAAATACTCCATTTATAGTAATGATTGCCTTCCTCCTTTCGCGATAGTAACAATACGTAATCTAACTCAAATTGCAGTAAACACAAATGCGACAAAGAACATAATAGCTGCATGAAATAAAAACAACGAAACAAGATACGAAACGTAGTAAAACAACACAACAAAATTTAATACTTCACCCCATAACCAACACAATTACACTCTGGATAGGCACCGTATATATAATGCACAGTATAGACAATACAAAGATCAGTCAACCAATGCCGACAGAGGACGCGGTGTGACAAGAAACAAAAGACAAAATGTAGTTGTAACAAGAAACAAAAGACAAAATGTAGTAAGGTCACAGGTCACACCGTAATCAGTGTTAAAAAATCTTAATGGACCTTTCCACAAGGTTTTGAGCTTTCCACTTTAGAGGATATAATACGATGATAAACACATGCTATGATAAGCCAAAACAACCCACTGCCATCGCCTCGAGTAATTGAACATTCAGCTATTCAACACCAGATCGTGGACCGCAGCTAAATTGATATGGAGGGACCTTTCCTCCTGAAAGCAACATAGGTGTGGCAATACAAAAAACAGCCCACAATAACTATATCCTTCAAAATTGTTCATATAACAGACACAACGAGAATTGAATACATCGATTTGAGTTAACCAGACAGAATTCAAATTCGAGCACAAGCCAAGATTGGAGGTTCAGAAGGCAACATTATTGCCTAAATTTTGCTAGTATATAACTGATCATTTTTCGGAAAAATTTAATGCGTTCAGTTTAAATCCGTATATAAAACGCCTAAAACATTGGTAAATGTCTTTTTTGATGATGACTTAGCATTTTAGGCAATCATCTGAGACCCCTCTATGCTGCCTCTCCGTAGACCACAAGCGGACAAGCAATACGACTACAGGGTATTTTTAGAAATTTTTTTCCGGGGGGGGGGGGGAATGAGCCAAAAAATGGTATTTTTAGCGTATTTTGCATGGTGAAACGCAATCTCAAAAGTGCCAGGATTTAAGCTAAAAATAGCTATTTTCACGAAAAAGCCTACTGCGAAGCCGGAAATTTTTTGAAAATTGGCCATTTTGGGCATAAACTTGAGCCTCCAAAAAATCCCGAGGGGAAGCAAAAATCCCGAGAGGAGGCGATTTCGGGGGGTGAAGGCATTTTCGGGGGGAAGGTCAATTTCGGGGGGGACCCCCGCCCCACCCCCTGTGAAAAATACCCTGGCGCATGCAGTTAATAATTGCAAGAGGTGTTGTGATAGCGTAACTGATTGCAAGTGATTGCAAGAGCATAACAAATAATTTAGTTTTACACAATATAAATTGACATGTAAATTGATTTTACTCTACATACATAAAACACATTTAATCAATACATAAGGGGGCTCATTTTTGTCATTATTTTTCTCCGATGTGATTAGTATTTGATTGTCCAACGGGACACGTTCAGATTTTTATAAAAAAGTCTGAAGTCTTACGCTTGTGAAATAATTTCGTCTCAAAGTAGAGATCCTGGGTTTATTTTACTGGGGGGGGGGCGAAGGGGGGGGGCCCCCCCCCCCCCACTCGAGCACCTCCCCCCCCACTTTTTTGGGCTTCCCCCCCCACTCACTATAGGGTGCCCAGAAAATGCCAAATTTTAAGGATTTTTGGTCAAAATTTTCAAAAATTTTCCGGCTTCGCCGGAAATTTTTGATCAAAAATCGCCTTTTTTGGTGCTAAAACTTGATTTTTGAGCACTTTTAAGCATAGTTATAGCAGTGTATGTGGAAAACAGGCTATTTATACAGCATTTTTAGCATTTTTGGCTCATTTTTTTCCCCCCAATTTTCGACCTCCCCCCCCCCCCACTAGTGGGGGGGGGGGCGGTCCCCCCACTCTCCCCCCCCCCACTTATTTTTGCCTAAAGTAAACCCAGAGATCTGCGTAGAAACAAGAAAAGCTGACATTCTGGCCAGGCCGCACAGACCAATAATTTATTCCGGGTCGGCCGAGGATATAAATAATCCCTGATTTCGCTAACATCTCTGCACTACGGCTACAGCATCAGTCAATCTTTCAAATTCTTTTGCGAGACATATAATGTGCATTTTGAGAGCCGACTTGTTTTACGTTGCAGAAAATTCTCACAATTGGTAGAATGGATTCGGCCAGATAAAACTTATCATATTACAACTGTTTCCGAAACTTTATGTTGGAAGTCGAATAATCTATTTAGGCCTTTAAAACTTTTAAATAAAGTTTCTAAACTTTATGCTCGGACCCATTATTCAATTGCAAGTTTGAAACTGAAAGCCAACACGACTACTCAAATAAAAACTGGGCAGATATTTACTCAAATAAATATATATATATATATATATATATATATATATATATATATATATGTTACGGGCAGATGAGTAAATTGGACACTTCTAGAAGTGTCCAGACAGATAGATAATACATATAATACAGATACAGATAGTACATATAATAATTATTAAATTAAAATGTTATATTAAATTAACAAGATCAAGTAAGAAATTTTTAAAACTTAATATAATATAAGCTAATAAAATTTAGTACCATGGTTTAGAACAATCTGCATGAACTATTAAAAATAAAGTAAAGAATAATGCTGAAGTTAAATAACAACTATAAACACAAATATTCTCCATTATTAGGTCTTAGTTCAAAAATTTACGCATCTGTCCAACTTCGTTCTGGACACATAGGTAATTTACTCATCTGTCCGGACAGAATGCGATAATTGTAAGAATTTATCTATCTGTCTGCGCACATGCATAATTTATCTATCTGTCTGGACACTTCTAGAAGTGTCCAATTTATTCATCTGCCCGTAACATATATATATATATATTATATATATATATATACAAGTAACAAAAATGCTCCGCACAAAAGGGGATAATATGTGTGTTGGGCCTATGTCTGTCGTTTAAATTCCGGTTGAGAAAGCAAGTATATAAATCCAACACAGCAAGTTTGGGTGGGTGGTTCTATGGCGAAAGTTGTTCAGTTCGATGCGGGCCTTCATTTGACTCGAAATTTGACCACTTTTGAAAATTTTAATTTTTGACCCAAAATCGCCTAAGTCCCCACCCCACCCCACCACAGCCCTCTACAGCCACTTTAGGTACGCACTTCTATGACAAAAGTTGCTCAGTTCGATGCGGGCTTTCATTTGGTACCAAATTTGACCACTTTTGGAAAATTTTATTTTTGACCCAAAGTCACCTAAGTCCCCACCCCACCCCACCACAGCCCTATACAGCCACTTTAGGTACGCACTTCTATGACAAAAGTTGCTCAGTTCGATGCGGGCTTTCATTTGGTACCAAATTTGACCACTTTTGAAAAATTTTATTTTTGACCACTTGACCCCCTACCCGATTTACCCTTCAAACGGCAAAAGTGGAGCCAGTCCAGCAAAATGGGTGGGTCGGACGGCAAAACGGTCACCGGAAATGAGCTGGGCGCACCAGAAAACCCCTATAGACAATGTTTTGAGAGGCTATGTACAGTCCTATATGATGTTCCCGGAAGTCGGTACCGACCGGACCCTCCAGACGGCAAAGTGGAACCAGCCCAGCAAAATGGGTGGGTCGGACGGCAAAACGGACACCGGAAATGAGCTGGGCGCACCAGAAAACCCCTATGGACAAAGTTTTGAGAGGCTATGCACAGTCCTATATGGTGTTCTTGGAAGTCGGTACCGACTTGACCCTCCCGACAGCAAAGTGGAACCAGCCCAGCAATATGGGTGGGTCCGACGGCAAAACTGCTTACGGGAATCAATTCGCCGTGCCAGAAAACCTTTGTATGAAAGAATTGAGCTTTCTAAGTTGAATACACAGCGAGAAATTTCGATTTTTCATTTTTCGAATTTTCACCATTTTTGACCGGCCACTGTGGTCGCATGGGAAGTGATAGAGAAACGAGACTTAGCTATTTAGTTAGTTCAATATATGTAGTTTCTGAATATAAAAAGAAATCGGCTCCAGCTCTTAACGTTCGAGCTGCGCAGCGACCACAAAAATGGTCACTTTTCGCTCTGAGCCGACTTTGCGGCGCCGCTGCGGCGCTGTGGCGCACCTGCAGCGCAAAAAAAGTAGCGATTCTTAAATGGCGCATGGGGTACTACCAGACCCTATACCCCTTTAGGTCCGGCCTCCGCTGCAGATTACGTGAAAGAGGCGGAAAGTCAGGACAATACGACCATTAAATAGGAGAAACCGGAAAAAAAAACATCGCCGCCATAACCGGTCCGGGGCGCAACTTTTTAACGGAAAGTGATACGGGGCTGAAACTTCGCACACATACTAAACTCGATGTGCTCTACAATTTGCGCATGAAATCTGCGCAGGATCTGCGCAGGATTTTGCGCAGCCTCTGCGCAGCTTATTTTACGGTGTCTCCAGGGACTTTTGACACATATTATAGGGGTCGCTGCCGCGACCCCTATGATATATATATTTTTATATATATTTATATATATTTATATATATTATA
Source organism: Trissonchulus latispiculum (assembly GCA_030248195.1). Lineage (NCBI taxonomy): Eukaryota > Metazoa > Nematoda > Enoplea > Enoplida > Ironidae > Trissonchulus > Trissonchulus latispiculum. Next base: position 104,400 of record JASAND010024090.1, read on the forward strand.
TATATATTATATATATATATTATATATATTATATATATAATATATATATATTATATATATATATATTATATATATATTATATATATATATTTATATATATTTATATATATATATAAATCGAATGCAATCCAAATTTGCATTACATATTTGCTGATCCCAAAAATATTGTTAAGCGAGGCCCTGCGCTAAAGATTGTGAAGTCGGACTGAAAATTGTAGGTATAGCCGCCATTACAACAGTGCACCCCAGATAATAATTCCCTATTCATGATGACGATGGTTCACAATGATGCCGTATCCAAGGAATATATACCGCATTGGGAACTGTGTAAAAAAACGGCGACATCGGAGAAAGTAGAAAAAATTGCCAAAAACTGTCCCCCTCAAGTTCAACGCAAATAAAAGTCGTTTAGAAGAGACACACGTAACGTTCGATAACACTGAACAAATTAATTACACAGTTTCAAAGTAACCATTCCCATTCAAACAAATGACAAAATTATCCGGGTCTAGATTATCACGACCGGGAACAACAAAAGGCTTCTCCATGAAAAGGGCATGACGGCCTGCCAAATCTTTCAAATCCCGCTTGGCTTTCATTCGGGCCCCATTCGATCCCAATCTCAGCTGACTCATACCAGACGTAAATTTATAGGAAAGTAACTTCAAGTCGGTTCCAGCTTCAATTAAAGTTTCTCGTTCCTGAGCCACGGCATCCATCATATCCACGAGCACGATAGTGCGTTCAGATTTGATAGTGACAAATTCCAGATTAGGAAGACGTCCCAAAACCTTACCCAACGAGTATGATAATGCAGATGAATAATCGTCACTGGAAAACCAAACATCAACATGGACGCTGCTAAGACCTCTTAACAGTGTGTCAAAATAGTTCAAGTAGGTATCTAAGGGCAGGCTGGACTGTTCTTCAAACATATCTCCAATCTTCAAATTCAAACGGTTAGGACCGGGACAATTACTGTTACTGGAAATAACTCTCCCTGGATCTGTCTTCGCATCTTTTATCGTGAGCGACCTGAAAGAGGGGCCCACTCGAAACTTGGCCCGCTCGTTGACAAACGAAACGTCGTGAAGCACAAGCTCTTCCAATTTCGGGCAGACAATCTCATCGTAGAGCTGCAGACGATGCAAAGATAAGTAGGTGATTTGATTCAACAGACCTGAACAGGATAAACCAAAATCGGATATTGCGGCAAACGTTGAACTTGTAGAATCGAGGGCAAAACTTAAAGACTTCAACTTAGGCCATACAAACTTTTTCAGCACTTCGTATCTGCCAGACTCCCATCGAACGTTTCCATTAAAAATCAATGTGATATCCGCAGACTGCAGATTGGGAAGTGGCGGGAGACCGTCTTCCGTCAACTTCCTCAGCGAAATCAAATCCACAGTACACATAAACTTCAGTTGGGTCAAACCGGGATTGCGAATCAGGAGATCCAATAAAGGTGCAAAGCTCAGAGGCCTTATCGTAACTTGTTGAAGTAGTCCATATTTCGTCAGTTCAGAAACACAGTCATCGATAACGATATAACTAAGATTGAGAATGTACAAACATTTAAGCTTGGGAAAGCTAACGTTGCTGGGAAAAGCAGCATCAACATCATGGTCCTCGTCCTCAGGAAAACCAAAAAACGACAATTCTTCCAACAAGGGACAGCACTGGCTAAGCAGCTTCAACGACTGATAAGATACGCAACAGTCTTTGACCACCAACGATCTCAGCTGGCAATTCAGTGTTCCCAAGAGTGGAACAAACTCCAGCTCGGAATGCTCAAACAAAGTCTTGACAGAAAACTTTGTCACAAACGGTGGAATATAATGAAACAAACGTTCGCCGTCGTCGATGTCGGAAAAGTCCCTCTCCACAAAGCAGGAATACTGAAAGTCAGGAAAACAGAGGAACTCAGCAAATGCTCTAAAATCAAGATCATGTGAAGCGCCACGGGGCATACTAATAACATGCAGGGAAATGTTGTCAGGCAAAGATGTCGCGTTGACCAAATCATTAAGATCACGCATTTCGGCCCCTAGCGTATGCAAATTAGGAAAGGCAGCCGCAATTCGAACCAGAAATGAGACACCAACAGGACTCAACAGATAGAGCGCTTTCAGTCCACGAAAGCGTTTCATTGCCCAGGCAATTCTTTGATTCAGAACTTTGCTTTTCTTTGCCAGATATTTAACGTCTTCTCTATTCTCATCGATTTTGGCTGCATCAAATCCCAGAAACGTAACATCAGAATAGGAATTAAGGACAAGACGTTGAAACTGCCGTGAAACTCTTTCCAAGGGAACTCTCTGACGCCAGGGAAGGCGACGAAAAACATCGACTAAAAGGTGCTCTGGCAACAAAGCGAAAGGACTTGCTTCCTCAGACATCGTAAAAGGTGCAAGGAAAAAGAACCTGCAACAATAGAGGCATCAATTAGCATGAATAGTCACTTTCTACCAGACATATGCACGAGGGGAAGTTTTGGGGGGTGAACCGGATTGTTCCGTTTTATGCCTAAAAAACCGGAAAAATCCGGATTCTTGGGGGAGGTGAGGGACCCCTCTGGCGGAAGGGGAGTGAGGTCCAGGTCTTGGGGGGAGTGAAACCCCCTCCCCCCCCCCAAGCACATGTATGCTTTCTACTGTGTCTGGTTTAGAGTTTATATACTATAAGATCTGACAGAATTCCGCAACCACCACCAAATAGCCACGCACCCACAAAGTGAGATTCCATGAGATTTCCCCGACAAAACAGGTCCCCTGGCACATAATCAATAGTACTCAGAAATTTTTTACAAGGAGGAGGGCGGGCCATGTTGACTGAAACCGACCTCCTCCCAAAATTGCATTCCTCCCTTGGAAATCGCCCCTCTCGGGATTTTTCCTTACCATGGGATTTTTTGGGTGCCCAAATTTCAGCAAAAATAGACAAATTTTCAAAAATTTCTGGCTTCGCCAAAGACATTTATCTAAAAATATCTATTTTAGCTGAAATCTAGACGTTTCTAAAAATTTTTAGCCTACGTGCAAAACATGTCAAAACAAGTATATATATAACCTCTAAATGGGGAATAATTCCGTCGTTTTTCGCAAAATATACCTACATTCGCCGTGTGAGAGACTGATACAGCTCTGCTACTTCGCATAACATACTAACTGGGTGTACTTTACTGGGGGGCGCATCGCCACTTTTCGGTTCCCTCCACTCGGCC